>JAFBJT010112433.1:25002-52606 GCA_016785325.1 Chascanopsetta lugubris
GTGTGTGTGTGTGTGTGTGTGTGTGTGTGTGTGTGTGTGTGTGATGGAGGGGGAGAGAGAGGGAGAGAGCGAGGGAGAGAGAGAGAGAGGGAGGGGGGGTAGAGAAACCGTCCAGGGACAAGCAGTCAGGAGAGGAAGTGAGTGAGTAAACCCCCCGGCTGGAGACCACCAGGAAAAACTACAACGGACGCGCGACTCTAATCTACTTCCCAGCCTTCGGACAAGGAGCAGTCCACGGAGAAAAACTTAGCGTGTTTCCCATTTTTTCCTCTTCTTCTTCGGTGGTGGCGGCGGCAGCAGCAGCAGCAGCGGCGGCAGAGCTGTTGGCCGTTGCCCCGACTGCCCCTGTAGTTGAGCAGATTCATTGGTTGGGGGCAGGATTGCGCATTGGCCCCGTCGTGTATATCCAACCGCTGATCCACCGGGAAGAGGAACAATGACGGACTGACCGCGTTCACTCGCTCCAGAGTAAAAAAAAACAAAACGTCCCCGAGTCTGACTTTTCCCCTCTCTTTTTGACTTGTCTGGGATGCGTCGCCTCCCGTAGGACCCCTCTTGTTGATACACGGTTCTTCTTCTTCCTTCACACTCCTCCACCAGAAGTTCTAGCCTGCGGACACGAGAAGACGGAAAATGTCCTCGCCGCGGTTCAAAAAGGATAAGGAGATAATCGCGGACTACGAGAGTCAAGTGAAAGGTAAGAGACATTTCTCGTAGTGGGGCCACGCCACTTCATCTCCGTGGATATGAGTCATGGCCACTGATATGTCGTGAACACTTCAAAGGAAAAGTTGTGTCCTCCATTGTGTGCCTTTAAAGGACAGCACACGGGAACGTGTATGATTCAAATAGCCCCCATTCACTCGGCAACTCGACGTATAGCGTGGTTGAACTCTGTTTATCTGTGCAATGTTACGTGGTTAAACTTAATTAATCAAACAATAACATTCTAATTGACTTCAGGTGTGGGGTTTGAGTTCTTTACGTCGGAACATGAAAGTCTCAACAACGAACTTAGCCAGTGGTCACTCATTCACCAATCAAATCATCAGCGTTCCTTGTCCAATCAGGTGCCAGCATTTCGCCCGTTGAGCCACATGCTGCTGTTACCACAATATAGTGCGGTTTTCTAATGTTAATATCAGACTGTGTGAGCTGCCATGTTCTCTCCTTACAGCAGGATCCCAACACCGAGGCCCACAAGTCCAGTCAGCACTCGTGTGTGTTGCTAAAGGGCACATCAACAGAACTGGTTGCTCATGGTTGAATACTTTTTCAAATGAAGCTGCTCTCTACAGTATCTTGGTGTCACAAACCCACACACTCACTGTGACTTGACTGCACATCCACGCCAGACACTACAATCATGCCACCTAACTTATCCTGTGCCCCCCCCCCCCCCCCCCCCCCCCCCCCCCCCCCCCCCCCCCCCCCCCCCCCCCCCCCCTCCCACCCTTTGCATGCAGAATGGAGAGGTAGTTTGTTCTGTCAGCCCAGCGCAGAGAAGAGGCAGTGGCTGCTCCAGGGGTAACCATGGGGATTTGGCCCCAAGCCAATCAGCTATGCTCTCCACTTCTGTCGGCATGCGGACGTGCCACCTATTCATGTCCCCTTATCCAACCTTTGCATCCACAGAAAAGCGAGGAGGGGCACTGGCGAGCAGGGGGGTCAGTGGCGTGTGGAGGGGAGATGGGACTGGTGCCGCCTGAGGAATTACAAGACTGCATGTGGCCGAGCACAAGTTCTCATTTGTGAGGAATGTTCGGCCCCCCCCCCCCCCCCCCCCCACACACACCGCCACCCTCCACCCCTTTCTGTGAGAGTGACTAAGGGCTTTCAGTCGATAATAGAGGATGATGCACAGTCATCAGGGATGCTGAACAAGAGATTACAAAGCCGCCCATTTGTCATGCAGAACCCAGCGGGGCAATAACAGCAACCTGATGCTGATGAGAAAAGCTGTTGTTTGATAGGACCACTGAAGCCCCAGTCGATAACAGTTGGGGTGATCTGTTGTGTCGAAATTCAGGATTTAATTCTGAGATCAATGGACTTGGGCTTGTTGTGCATCGTGAATGTTGTCGGAAAGCATCTGATATTTATCTTGCAAACAAGTCTTAGCATCACATTTGCATAAAGTACTGTACTTGTATGTTTTGCAATGCAAAAATCCTGTCAGTAGTTACTTTTGCGGGTACTTTAATTCATCAGATAAAAAAAACAATTGGATTTTATTACTGTTGTTTCAATCAAGACTGGATACATCAATTATTAAGATAAATATATAATGTAATAAGACCTATGCACAAATAAGTGCTGGGTTGCAAAACACGTATGAGTACTGCATGAGACGATATATATAGCAGCCAAGTGGTTATTGGAGATGAACTGTTTAATATTTAAATCCAGGCCAGTCTATTATGTGGAGGAGATGTAAACTTTATGACCACAGACAGCAATGACTTCCGGTGGTGCATCTTTCTGAAAGATGTCTGTTACTCATTGTACTTCTTCGCTTAGCCAGCATTTTGTGGAAAGGGCGACACACTGGGCGCAGCCAATCCTGTGGCCAGGACAGCGTTTTCCTTTCTGATACTACCTGCTGAGGGGTTTGACCTTTCTGTTACAGCATCACTGCCTTCTGAATAAGATGGTTATGTTACCTGTGCTGTTTTTATTGCCGTTGTACAGATCATGCAAAAATCTAAGGAACACATTCTCCTGGAACATGGAGGACAGTTTGGGGGAATGTGTCTCAAGGTGGAACCCATTAACTTTTGAAGTGGAGTCAAATAAACCAAATTGCGCTGAAGAAAGGCCGTCCATTTCTCAAGTGTTTATGCAATTTGGTGTAAATCCAGATTCTGTGTACTCCGCTAAAACCAACGGGTGACGTCACGGACACTACGTCCATCTTTAGATACGGTCTATGTTGTGTAACAATGTGATACTTTAGTGGGTCAGATTACTTCTGCAAACACAGACACTGTTTACTTGGGAAGATACTTGCTGCCAGGCTCATTAGCAAGTCAGCAGTTTGTTGTGGAGGAAAATGCTTAGCAATGTAATCGCACTGCTTTAGATTTCAGTCGTAGAAAAGTGCGATCTTGCAGCTGTAAACAGTTTTATGAGATGCACAGTGTGCGGCGATAATGAGTGGAAACACATCTGCAGTGGTAGCCAGAGGTAGATTGCCGAACAACAAGCAGCCCAGAAAACAGCTGTAGCCGAGTCACAGCAAAAACTCTCACACTTTCTTATTTGGTCTGGTCTGGAATTCTCTGAAGGGATAAATGTTCTGTAGTCATCTGCCACCATCTTGTCATTTAGCAGTCACTTTCCTAATGGCATCGTTAGTGATTTTAGTTTATTCCAGAGTCATAGTGAAAGTCATTGGTGGTGTGGGGAATTAGATGTAATATCCTACGGTAATTGTCCAAAAGCCTTCTTATGGGGGTTGACACTGTTATTCTCTACCGCCATTTGTCATTCAACTGACATTCACTTCTTAAGTTACCGCTAAAAGATTTTTCCCTCTCACTGATAAAATTAAAATTAATTTCACTTTTCACACACACACACACGTTATTGTAGCACCACTAAGTGTCATGGCATGGGGTGTGATGTGGGTGTGTGTTTGTGCATGGGTGTACGTTTTGTATGAGTGGTTGAATACTTATTGACGACACCATCTGTGACCATCCGCCCTATTTTCAGTTTTAATATACTCTGCCAAACACAGGCAAGGCTTCACTTTCCCTGCTGTGCCTTTCATTGTCGCAACAAAGGCCACCAGGACGTTACTGCGGCGACCCCCGCCCCCGACTCTCACCTCCCACTCAAAGAAGAAGCCAAACTAAACCCTAACGATGCTTCTGTATCCATTCAATCCAGGTGGCATTACTGCAAGCTGAAGACAAAACAAGAAGCTGGGTGTATTGTCTGCACTTGTGAATGACGCAGGTCAATTCAGTGAAGAGGATCTGATGCTGATTTAGACTGGTCTACCCAACGAGCCCGGCAAAACCAAAACCATGCCTTTGACTAAGTAGCTGCACTTGACATGCTGTGCTGCAAACCCCAATAGGCCTGATCCCACTCTCTGCTTGCAGTGTTTAGGCTTGGGGTAGAATCACAACATAGAATTGGAGAGCCTGTCAATGAGCTGGATAAGATTCAGGGAAAAGCTACAGTGCATTAGCTAATAGGAAGTACAGTGTGTTCATTCATTTGGACACTGCTTAAAAAAGAAAGAAAAAAACAGATCAAACAAACCATTGGGTCAAACGGTGAAGTCAAAAGGGAGAGTTAAGGATTTAGGGGAGATTGTGGCTACTTCTTGGACAACTTGAATTCCTCTAAACCACCCCTGGGGTTTAGCAGATGGACAGACAGGAAGGCAGACAGACACCCTTTGACCATCAGGCTAGGCTGCTGCCCGCCACCCAGAAGTACTGGATTAGGAGGAAGGAGACTGGGGGGATGGAAGGGTGGTATGAGGTCAGTTTAGGAATAAGTGAAGGCGGATGTCATAAGCCCTGACTTGGTTGACTTGTTTTAATCTATGCCGGCATGTGTACCTCAGATTCATCTGCCAGATGTAAGCCGTTTTATGCATTAAGCAGTGACAAAAGCGTTTTTAGTGCAACCGTGCCTTAAGGAAACTCGCTTGGTGGGTTCTTATTTCCCCATATTCACTTAAACAATGTGACATCTGCCACTTCGGCTTCCTCCTCTCTGTGTCAAAGGTTTTACAAACCATGGAAATCGGTTCACAAGCTGTCTCATTGCTTGGCTCAGGTACTAAAATCTTTACTCAACCTCCTGGAAACCAAGGTTGAGCAGTGAGGACTTCCAGTTTATGCCATGTGTTCCCTGTGGGGTAGCCCCACAGTGCTTATGTAATTGTAGTATGTAGTAATGTTGGACAGTCTCTTAGGGGACCGATAATCTTATGGAAAGATACTTTTCATTGGGTCTAACGTTTCACAAGACTTCTCTCTTTAGTTTAATTGACCAATCTAGTCCCTATTGTCTTCTCCCCCAGTCTCTTTTCCTCGATCTTGACCTCATAATCTGAGGAAACCAGTGGTTAGAGAAACCACCAGGCATGGCTTCCATGTTGAGCTGCCCTGACGTGCTACAAAGTTTGAGGGGCTGATGGTGTTAGCTAACTATCAGTGAAATGTCAACGAGAGGCTGCATCCCTTTTTTCTGTTACTCATATCTTAAAGCCAAATAGCCAATCCAATGAGCCCATTTACATGATGGTAGAAAATAGATATCTGAGATTAATCAGATATCTGGCTTTACATGCACCTCAGGTATCCGATAATGTAAAAACTCCGGTTTACACGAGCCCCCTCCAGTTATCAGATTTCTATCGGAGGATGCACGTAATGACGTAAGACTCAAACTTCCTGTTGTTTTCAAAACATCTGGTCTTGCCTTGTTGAACATAACTGTGCCGTGGTGTATTAATAAACATGGTTTATCCGGCCCTCCTCCAATCATGATGGAGGGCTCTCGGTTAATGTGCAGCACCCGAACCGAGACGATGTGATGTCCACGCCAAGTGGCTCTTGGTTGACTGTCTGTCTCCGCTGCTGGGCACCATGTTTGTAGTATTTAGTCCCACTTCCACTCACGTTGTGACTCTACGCAGACGTAAAAACACCGATCGGAGCATCGGGGAGAAATCCAGCCGTGTTCCGCCAATTTCTCATTAAGGAAATCGGAAGTTTGCTGTATACACGAGCTCTTGAATAATTAGATGACTAAAATAATCAAGTAATGACTGGAGTTTTGAGTGTCATGTAAACGGCCTCAATGACAATCAATTGAAGTAATATTACCATGCCGTTGCTCTTCAAAATGTCTTCAGCGCCTAATGTGAATTCTTCGCACATATCTGCTTCTCTCAGACTGTTTTTAGTCCCACAGAGAAGAGCTGGACAGTTTCCCATGGTCTCGGCTCTGAGCTCATCACCCGCAACAATAAAGGCTCATTGTGGGTTGCAGGAGTAGGCCTGAGCCTGAGTGTGCAGCCACTGGTGGTGATCGAGCAGCCACAGGCAGGTCTACTTAACTCTGGCTTGAACACTCCGCCCACCCCCCCCCCCGGTCCTGAGATGGAAACCGGAGCCATGCTGTGGTTCCAGTCACACATGTGGGATGCTTGCGGGAAAAGGGCATTTTCAGATAAAGATCTCTCAAGATGGAAACCGGAGCCATGCTGTGGTTCCAGTCACACATGTGGGATGCTTGCGGGAAAAGGGCATTTTCAGATAAAGATCTCTCAGTCTCATTCTTCTATTACTTGTTGTGTCCAGCTCCAGTGGTCACACATGGGGAACGTCTCTGTCCTCATCATCACCCCAAAGTCTCAAAGATCATCTTTGTAGCTGACTCCAGCATTGAAATGAACAAGAAATGACTGACTGAAATGGTGTTAAGTATTTATATCTTCCCTCTTAACTCCAGGGGTATTTTTTTAAATTTCATTTCCACATTCCCTTAATACTCACCAACTTCTCTGCAATGCTGGTCAGTCTTTTCCAAAAATAGCACAATTATTTACTTATCATGAGACCACATGTCATGTGGTTATTATTCAAGAGACGAAATTGCTGATTTTTCTTTCATATCTTCCTCTTGCCTCTGACTTTCAGTCAGATGAAAGCAAATCATCCAGCTGAGTCATCAGCTGTTTCCAGCACTCTTACACATGCTCACACATACAACCACACTCATAGCAATCTGATGAATACATGAAGCCAACATACTATAACATGTTCCATCCAATACTTGATGGTGTTCAGTTTCTGTGTCCTCTACCCTGTTGTGTCTATCCTCTCTCTGACCCCCTGCTGGCGGGCGTTCATCCACAGCAACATGACCCACTGGTTACTAACCACCCTCTGCCCTTTGACCTCAGGCCTCTGCTCTGCCAGCTCTTTTCAATCAGATGTCGTGTCACCTTTTTCTGGTGGATCTTTTTAGGTTAGGATGAAGTGGAGCACTCCTCATCAGGAAATCCCTGGAGACTCCCTGACGGCCCATTTTATTATAGTTTAATAGGAGTGGCGTGAGTCTCAACGCAAAGTTATTATTTTTTATATTAGACTGATCTAAAATAGAATGAGGGTGATACTGTCCTGGTCTGCCATTTTTGTTATAAACTTAATTAGTGGAGTCTACATGCATTACATACAGTCGAAGTCTTTGTGTGTCCTTTATTTATAGAACATGATCTCCTGTGATTATGATCTCAGGATTGAGTCACGCACCATCATAGTTTGGGATAAGGAGCGATTAAACAGTCAACATTGTCATCTGTGTGCATGTTAGTCTGCAAACACATGCTCAGTCAGCTGCTCGGTGTAGACACGGCCACCGGGGCCATGCCTCATATATCTTACTTTTAATCAGGCTGCGTGGAGGAAGCTACCGTTTCCCCCGGGGGTCCTGTGATTTGTCCTGGTTAGCGGTGTGTCAGAGGGGCACGGCGCATGGAAACCTGGCTAGGTGAGTGGGGTATGCATGACTGGACACAGGCATATACGCATGGAAGGACCAACTCTCCTGGCACTGGTTGACCAAAATGAGATCTCTCCAGTTTTGCTCGCTATTATGTTTAAACACAAAGGGCAATGAGAGCTGATCCCTTGCTCTTGCATTCCGTACCGCTGCCTCCAGGTCTGTTACCTTCTCCGGCCGTGCTCAGCTCTTGCGGTAATCCACAGGAATTGGTGGCTCTGTGTGTTGATGCCTCCTTCAGGCAAAACTGGAGTTCCATTTCACCTGTCCGGTCATGTCAAGCCTGTGTTCAAGCGATGACAAAGGACTTTTAAGAGATATTTCTGAGACATTTTTTCAGTCGATGACATCTGAGCAACAGACGGCCAGAGTAAGGGTCTGCCTCAAAGACTGTGAAGGGTTGGAAGTTAAAGCCCCCCTCAGGGTAGGTCGGAGGAGATAACAGAACCAAACTCCTGTCACTTCCTCTACATTGACTTGCCCTATAATTATCTGGAAATTAGATCTTTTGTGAAAACTCCTCATTCCCCTGTTTCGTGTGTCTGCTCGAACAGATCGTGTTGGCCTGTCTTAGCCTCTGGTGTCCTGTGATGTGTGTGTGTGTGGGGGGGTGCAGGTCTACAATGTTGACTTCCTCATTTTCCGCTGCTTGGCTTTCACCATGGATGCCTGGTGAGAAATCACTGGGTGTTACAAAGGCACCCATCAGTGTGGGATGCAGCGAACACATTCATGCTGTGGGGCAGCAACTGCTACAGCTGCATCTTTTTAGAAACAATGCTTGGATCAGAAACATTTTATTATAACTTAAATGATTTGACAGGTTGAAGGCAAAATTCTAAATTCTGTGGTACCACCACTAATTGAGGTCCAATGGTCAGTAAGGACATTAGATATCTGGAGTGGAAGTTCTGGAAATAGTCATTTTGATGATGAGCTTAGTGATGCAACCTGAGCCCATTGGGTAATCATTATGAATTTGCGAGTCCCCATTATCTCTTTCAGGAGGTAACAAGAAAATTAAAATGTAAATGTATTCACGTGATGTTGTAGTAGGAACTCATGGATAGGGTTCGATTATGGTGGTCCGTACCCCAGCCGGTTGTCTTTTTCGCTCCAAAAACGTAATCATAAACCTGCGGTTACACACTTTTAAGTTCTGCGATACACAAAGCCTTTACTATACAAACTATGAGCACAACTAGGTTTGTTTTCATCGTGTCTTCCTTGCATGAATGTTTCACTGCAGACGTCAGCCAGACAAACGTGTAATTACCCTTCCTCCTACCCCCTCCTCCTTCCTCTGGAGATTCCTTTGTCAGGTGAAGATCTCTAAGTTGGATCTGGGGAAGGGGAATGTGGTGCAAATATTTATCCATCCTGACTTCTAACCGGCTGCAGTGAGCGGTCCGGATCCAGACCAAGTCATTGTTATGCCCATGCAGTGCAGCTTTGCCCTTAACAGATGTTGTATCAGAGTGAAAGGAGAAAACTCAAATCCCTGTTTCTAACCATTTTTGCTATGATTAGTTCCAACTAAAAAAACACAGGAGTCCACTTAATAATTAGTTTGATTTTGGGAATATCTGAAGCTTCCTTGATATTAAAATGATAATGATTTTGGACTTTTAGACTCGATGGTTCCTCCTCTTGGTCTCTGAAGATTCCCCCACAGCCCTTAAACTGGCATTAAACATGCATTTGTGCATATTTGGAAGGAACTCTAAAGTGTGTCATATCAGCATAATTATACCCCTTTAATTTTAGGTTTTGCTCCTGCTTTGAAGTTTGGCTCTTGGCAAAAAAAAAATCTGCGATCCCATGGTGGTAGGAAAAGGAAAAGAACCTCAATGAACATCTGCATTTGCTCTTCACACACAGTCATCGTCGCTTATCCATGGGAAACGATTCCACTCAGCATAGACCCGCAGCTTTTAATGGCGCAATCCCCCCTCCCTTAAACTATCCCCCACCTGCCCTTAATTCTCTGAACACAATCTTCAATCCCAGCTTTAGCTAACGCAGCCATGCACCTCATTACTCCAACCCCCACTATAGCCCCAACCCCTGTGCCCTCAATCCTTTGCCTGTGACAATCCAGAAATCACAAGTCATGCAGATGCCCCTCTTCTGAAACTAACTGAGCTGGAGGGTGATTTTCTTTAGATGTATATTGTTGTGACATTTCAGACTTGGGTATTTAGGTTTAGTGGAGAATGTATGTTTTAGTGCCCCCGCCCCCCCATCTTCCTGCGGTGCTCAGACCCCACATTCTCCAAAATGAACATGTTTACATGAGAGTGTCTCCTGAAGTGAATTGTTTCAGCTGTCACAACGCTGAGCACCAGGTGGGACAAGATGAAGTCATTTTAGGGCTCGTTTATTCCTTTTGTATGAAGTTTTCAGCCTGTCAAGGAAACGCAAAGGTTCAAATTAGAGGGATAAACTGATCTCGTGCAGAGGAGCAAGCGTCCCATCGTGTATTTACACCGACAGACTGAGAAGATGACTGATGGAAGTGTCAAGAGACAAATGACACACACACACAGGACATCCCTAAACAAACATTAATACATCCTATTAACACCCACAAGCCTCACATAAGGGCGTTCTGTTCTACTTAAAGTCTAATTTAAAGGCATTAGCCTTGTAATCAATACTGCTTGTGTGTGGTCACAGTGGAGTTAGTAAAAGTATTTTTAGAGAGAGAGGGTTGAATGGGAATGTGTTTGTGCCTGGTGGTGGTGTGTGTGTGTGTGTGTGTGTGTGTGTGTGTGTGTGTGTGTGTGTGTGTGTTGTCTCAGCCCAGCTGCTGCTTTGGAGATAACTTATCCGTCCAGTTATCCATCATTTCTGTCCTTGAAAGTAGCTCTCTCTCATCAAATGTCCCTGTAAGATCTGAGCATGGAGCAGGTTACCAATTAGAAAGTATTTGTTCCCTTTGTTGGAGAATATATATATATATATATATATAACTCCTTTTATAAAACATCCGAAGTGGCAGATTAGCACAGTGAGGAAAAGGGGCAAGAAGTTTGTCACCAACTCTTACACACTGCACCTTTTAATGCCCAGTCTACAAAAACTATTTTCATTGATGTGAAGTTCTGTTGAATGTTTTCTCATCACCAAGATTCTCTGGATGATGTTTTTAAGTCACTGTTATCGGGGTTATAATTTATAAATGAGTGCCTTCTTTCCATCGCAAAACCGAATCATAATTATAGATACTCCATCAGGCATTTCCAGCTCCTAACTAGCCTTGCTCCTTTACCCCCGTGTTTCACCCAGCGAGCTCCCATCTCATATCTTCATAACTCTGGAATCACAGGGTTCCACTTCAATAGTAGGGTTGTTCCTCTGTGGTCCCCTTCAGTTTCTCTGCAGGCAGAACCCTATCAAAGCACCAGAAACCACACATTCTGTGAGGTGCTGTTTTTTGTGGCTGTGTGAGGGGAGGGGCCCAGCAAACGCTGGTCACTTACAAGAAGAAAAACATATGAACGGAGAGCGATGTATTTTTCTCTTTTTTTTTTTTGCAGTTAAGTGAATTCAGTGCAAATTATGAAGGAACGGCAGATGTTTCCCATGTGGTGTATTCGCTTTGAATCCACTTATTTGTGCAGCCCTCTAATATAAGCCACATCACGCAGCACGTCTGTGACACACACGTTAGCTTGACGTTTGCTTTCCTGAAGGTGACATCAATCATTGATCCAAACCAGACGGAACTGAAAAGTAGTCAAACTAAATATAAGAGACTCCTCCCTCCTCTCTGGAGAGGAAAACACCCTCATATGTTTTTTAATCATCCTACTTCACATTGACACATGTAATAAAGGTGCTACATATCCTGATTCAGTATACGGTAAAGTAAAAGTTGAAGGTAAAGTCTAAGATTGGGTGACATCTATTGGTGAAGTTGCATATTGTATTCATCACCTGATCCATCCCTTACGAGCATGGAGGAGAACCTATGGTAACTGTTGTCATTAAAGCTCAAAAGATGCTTTCGTAAGTCCACTCAAGGCTATTGTACAAAGATGGTGGCCGCCACAGGGAGGACCCACTCCTGTGGAGATACACATTAAAGGGCTCATTTTAGGGTAATGTAAAAAGCAGGTCCTACACTGGGGTGATTTTACATTTTTAAAATGTCTGTATATAATAGTTATGTAATCCTTGTCCTACACTTTTTTTTACTGAAGCACCAAAATACTGACTCTACTCAGACTCTAGTCATTCCAATGCATTAAATTAAGTGAAATGCTAAAGATGAGCGTGTTGTCATTGTGCACATGCTTTATAGAGCATTGGGGAGTTCTCAGCCTCATTAACAAAGCTGTCAATGCTCTTTCCATATTATGCTACGTATCTGCGCAACTTTACCCATTTAACAAAATAAATCATCCACAATGACATACTGATTTTACACACATTACCCAAGTTCTATGCTGTGGGAAAACAGGCTGTAATTGTAGCGTAAACCTTGACTAAAGCATGGACAATAAGGAGCCTGCTCATTACTGCATTGCTGTCTCAAGTTGTTTGTGTTTGCAAGAGCCTATATCCTGCATTATCATATTTTTGAAGTACACAGCTCCATTCCTTTATCTACGGATCTTTTATTGGAGTCATGAAAAGATGGATGAAGTTAATCACAGGGTATTCCCCTTTCTTCTATTTGTTTTCATCAAGTTGAAAGATGAAGCATTTGATAATGAGAGGGAGGATGAAAAACAGCCTGCAGGTGATGTGCTTCTCTGTTGTGATCTGCAGAAATGAAATTATCCATTTTAAGAAGAGTTGCGTGGACATAAGCTCAGAAAAGTCTTTCACCTCAAACTAGTTCACAGTAGTTTTCAGTGGGTCAAGGTTTAAAGGAAGTTTAATGTTCACATACCCAACCCACACCTACATGCACACACACACACACACTCGAATCTTAGATGCAGTCATTGTTGCGTCATTGATGCTGTCAAATCAAATTAAAACGTCCCTTTACTTTTGACTGTGATTGACGTACTTTGTGTGCCCCAAGTATTTCTTGTCGGGATAGCCCAGCTCTGTAAGTAACACCTCAGCTATGGCTGCGTACAGTCATCTCCTCTTCCCCTCTATACTTTCCACCAGGCTAACGGTGCCTCGGTGTCCCGACAGTGGGGACACGTTGTCAAACCAACTGGCAGTGGCTCCAGCTGGCTGTGAGCCAGACACTTCCTGCCCAGCTCTGGTGTCTCCATGTCACTGTGGGGCAAGACGTGCAAAGGAACAGGCCTTTAAAATACAGATTCACCTAGTTACCCTATAACTGTGAGGGAAGGCAGATGTACAAACAATATGGTTGTATTGGCAGCTGTTCAGGGTGGCCTTTGCAAAATGGTGGCGGGGCGGGTGTGTTCTGTGTGTTGAGCATGTGTGCAGGTGCATGCGTGAGGAGTCCCATTGTGCGAGTATTCATTTATATGATCTTCTTGTCTCCTTCCCCCTCCTGTCTCCTTGGGGCCCACAGAGGGATATACATGTATAGCCACATTCTCTTCCAAACAACTCCCCCCTTCAAACATCCATGACTGCAGGCCATATAACTACTCCTCCATTCCTTAGGTTCATCTTTCAGAGTTGGTATCATGCAAGTCCTTGCCAGCATGCTGTAGTTTCCAGTTGTTTGCTGTGAGGGAAAGACAAATATTCCAGTAGATGAAAGCTTGTGTGCTTCCATTCCAGATGTTTCTCTTGCAACTGCCATCTTTTTTTCAGCCATTTATCTCTTCAGCTGTACCACCGCGGGATTTTCACAGTATTGTTACCCCAAACAAACATCCCAACTGTAAAAGCAGTGGGCTTGCCCAGCCAAGCCTTTAGCCTGAGGTTAGCTTTGTTGATAATGAGAAGGTGACTGGCTTCCCCGACACATGAGCTTTAGCTCCTTTATCTTCCCCATCGCTAATATCTCACAAACAAAAGCACACAGGTGTGCCAGGTGCAAGGTGAGGTGTCTTCTTTTGCTGTGGAAAAATGGGAATAGTTTTCACATTTGATATTTAGATGCTTTGGGCACTTTGTTCTCTAAATTACAAGTGTATATCCCAAGCCTTTGGATGAAGGAAGATCCAGTGCTCCAGTCAGTGATCCAGACTCCTAAACCTAAGCCGTAATTGTATATTTTAGGGACTTGTGACCTATGATACCATGCAAAGACTGAGATGGGGAGGACACAAAGTGTCCTTGTGACTTTGGAAGATGCTAACATGTCTGTAAGATGTTGTAATGGGGCTCTGCCTTGCCATTTCTGTAGTATGTTAAGATAAAAGGCTTTAGCAAAGCTGGCAGTATGCAATGTGTAGTTTGGCTGTTCCTTGCATGGTTGGAGAGAATCCGTTGAGCCCTTTTGGCAGGTCTGTTCAAATTCAGGCAGAGTTGAATTTTTTTGAAGTTGCAGCTGCACCCTAGACATCTTTATTTTGTCTTAAAAGTGACTTCCTCATCCCTTCTGGGCCCTGTGTGGTTTTATGACAGCCATATGGTGGTGAATAAACAGCCTGCATACCAGTAAAATAATCTCAAATGAGGTAATCTGAGGTAACCTGAGATAGCAAGTGTAGGAATCAGTGACATATACTCTGGCGGTCATACTCCCAGATGTGAGACTGAGGGGGTGGTAGGGTCCACAGTGTCTGACTCATTCCACCAACGTAACTATGACATTACACAATGCCTTCGACACAAGCCTCTAATGTGACCCCTTCCTCTGTGGTCTCTGACGATTATGTGTGAGTGCATTGTGTCTGATTCTGACATGACCCATCGGCCCGATTGAGTCACAGTGCCAAATATGCATAATGACAAATAGTTCCATTCTGGGAGACTCTTGTGAAGTCTAATCTAAATCTCTGAATTTCTAAAAGCCAGCATCAACCTCCATGTGTTTTCCTAATCCCCATGTGTTCCATCGATGCACGTCTCAAGTTCTTACGCATCTGCCTTACAATAACATCGTGGAGGGAGAGGGCTGAGAGATTGAAATGGCAATGGTGGATCAGGAGATTTTGATGGATGAGATTGCTTACGGAGGTGACTTTGACATCTGGGGTTGAACAGAACTTTAGGAGGAGCTTAGTGGCTTCAATGGCACAAGTGTGTCCCATGTGTTATTACCGACATGGATCCGAGGTAATATTGTCCATATTCCGTATGTCCCTCGCTATCTGATTTAAACGTGGCCATGTCTCATGGCTTGCAGTGATCCATTGTGATTCATGCCTACTAGACTATCAGTTTGGTATGAATAGCTTTTTCTGATCAAACTAAAACTACTGGTGGAAAAACGTTGATCATATGGGATGTTTTCTGATCAAAGATGACTGATGGTGCTTGTGTAATACAGTTTCTGAAGACACTGCTGAAACTTGGCTATTTTGTGCATGTGATCTCCCTCCTTCCATCTGTAATTGAAAGCTTGTGCTCCATTAAAAGCTGATAGCCCGTTTCATAATTACCTTTGATGGTATTTATCCTGTCTTGTAGCCAGCCTCCTGAAAGAGGCACAGACAACTCCCCCAAGTCCCAAACTTTAGATCCAAACCAGATGGTGGGGCCGGGCGCCCTCCTGTATCGTCCCTCCCCAGGCCTCAGCTGCTATTTCAGGTGCTGCTGATGAGCCACTCTTCATGTGGAAATGCAGCCCTGGGACTGATGTGGTACAGCATGTCCCAGATAGCTGCTGTTGAATACTGTTATCAACTCGGAGAAAGTGTACAAACTCCGAGGGAGCATCATATTTTACAGCAACTATTGCAGAGAACGTAGCTGCATTCAGCAAAAGTAACAGATTTTTTTGAGACATACTGATCCGCAAGGTTGATTATGAATGTGACAGGAGAACATTTTGTTGAGTTTGAGAGAAAGAAAAAAAACTTCTCTGTGTCTATCTGACAGCGGGTGAGTTGTTTTTATTGAATCCCAGTTTTCTCTCTGGAGGTCAGTGTTGTGGGTCAGTACCCATCGTGCTTACGGGGCAGTTCCTTTGACAATAGAACAGGCCTATCTGGCAATTCAGGAGGCCATCTGAACTGCAACTTTGGACATATTTGTCACCAGGAATGGGGTTATGGGAAATATGCGATGTAGCCTTCAAAAGAGCAATTGGAAAACATCCAGCCCAGAAACAAAAGGGCTTTGGTTCAGAGCGATCGCCACAAAGACCAAACGGTGCTCGCTCATTGTGGATATTGTCATCGGCTGAACTCACTGACTGACTGGATGTCCATCAGTCAGCTGGATTTGTTGCTGACAGCTTTATAGACCCGGTTTTAATTCGGAAAACAGCTAGCCCCAAATGTTAACGTGCATGGATATGGTTTGAAAAGCCTATGGAGCTTTGCCAGTTTTAATGAATGCTCCCTCTTTAGACACGATAGAAATTTGAGTGACATACTATTATTGTTTTTTCTGCAATGCTACGCCGTCGTATCTTTCGGTAGCTTGGAGCTTCATGCTCAGATGTCACCCGCCCTTTTCCCCTACTTTGTAAGGGATCACAGAGGACTTTCATGTTCCACACACACACATTCTCCCCACATTCAACTCCCTTGGAATAGAAGCCTCTACACATGTTTACCATACAGATGACCTCATAACTGTTGGAATGCACCATGTAATCTTAGAACATTCACTTTGACAGTAATGCGGCTCCAGCTTGTGAAGAAAAAAACTGACTTGTTGTGCATAAAGTAGATTCGAGTTGATTTGAAATTTGATTTGAAAACGGTGCACAGTCACATGTTTCGATCTCGGTTGGTTGGACAGCAAGAAAAGTCTGGGGGCTATTGTTGTTGGCTATAGTAGAGAGTTCAGATGAAGTATATGATCAATAGCATATTAATAGCATTCAAACAGTATTGCTCATAGGTCTAAAACCACTTGGCATTGAAGACATGAGAAATCATCTGCCCTCATGTGACCGTGGCTCAGATTTAGTTTAATTCCATGGCTGAATTTTCTTGAGCAAGGCTTTACAAAGTGTGTCCTAGTTTTAGAAAGTGTATAACTTGTAATTTACTCTGAAAGGTAGATGTCTTTTTTACATCAATGGCCTCAAACTTTCACTAGCTTTAGCAGCCTCAATGGCTAGAGTTTAACTCTGAAATGGAATGATTTAATGAGTTTCCATGTGCGGTCAAGAATGTAATTGTGTTAAATGATCCAGCGCGCTCTTTTATGTCGGCACTATTCTAGCTTTGTTTTAATCCTCAGATTCTCAGGAGATGGAAGCAGTTCTGAGCATTCCTCATTCATCATAGTGGAGAAATTGAATGCAGTCACATAAACTCATAAAACTCACACGGTGTGTTCATTGGTGGTCTCTCAGGTTGCCATTGGCATTGAGTTCTTAATATTAAGTTCTTTATTAGAACCAAATTTCTACTTTGTTTTAAATCCCTTGTTAAAGGTGTTGGTGGTCTGTTGTTGTCTGTAGTTAAACTGCTTTGATACACCTTCATTTAGATTTAGTGTCACAGAAATACTTCCCTTGTGTCCCATCGATCTAAGTGCTTTATTTCCTCATGTGCCAGACTCAAGGTGCTCCTTGTAAATGCATAAAGTCATCAACAACTTAAAATGAATTGCTAATTTCTCAGGATTGTTGCTAGATTTGAGCTGATGAATTGGGCAAAGGCTTTCGTTAATTTAATTACTGCATTAAGGACACATGTCCATTGTCCAAGCTTGTTCACACACCGATGAAGCGCTCACTCCTCCTTGACTGGTGGCTTTATAAGTGACTCAGCAGTTCATTGTCCATTTCGTGCGATGATGTACTCATCTATTTATGGGATGCTTCAAAGACTCTCAAGGATATCCTAGCTTTTTGAGATGCATTGCTGTCCCTTCTTATGAACATATTTATTCAATAGCTTGTCAGTCGCGTTAAGGCTTTATCCATACTAATGTGTTTTTTGAGACCAACACATTTGCCCAGAAATTCTAGTTTGATATCAGACATATACATCGGTTAATCCCAATAACCGATTGCTCCCAGAGCAAATTCCCTAAATGGAAAGTGTAATTTGATAGCAAGGTCGGGTCAAGGAAATCCCCCCCCCCCTAAATTATAGACCATTTGCAAAAAAAGCCCCAACCAAGTTTTTAATGTGGCTAAGTCACAAGTGGACCAGTCCAGCTTGAGACTGACAGACACTCGACGGGATGGTTTTGAAACTTCACCCAACCACAAGCAAATTGCATGCACATTAACATCCTGAACAACTGCTGCAGGGCTGCTGTTCAGGAATCCCCTACTTTTAAAACTGGAAGAAATGCCCGACCCACAGTGAACATGATGGACAACCATACAGATAAAAAACAACAACAAATTTGATCTCGATATTAAACCTGAAGTTCAGATATTATTATTTCAAATTTGTTTTCTTATGCTGAATCCCCTTTAATATACATTGTATAGGGAGACGGTTAAAAGCCGATATACGATAGACGATATAAGTGTAAATGAGGGGCACGATGACGGGCTTGATTCCTCAGAGAAGACCTCAGAGGATCATTTACACACACATGCCACTTGTTTAAATGAGACCCACTGTCGCCCCTCTGCTTTCTCAAGTGGCCTGTGTTTTCAGGCAAAGGCCCCGATGAGGCTGTGTGTATTCATATATATGAGTGTGTGTGTGTGTGTGTGTGTGTGTGCGCGCACAATGTAACTGTGGGTGAGATGGGAACCAGGTTCCATTCATCATGGGGTTATTTTCAGCCCTAATGAAACACCTGAGACCCATGTTGCCAACCTCACATCCCCACACAATTTCACAGGGCTATAACTAAAGATAATAAGCTGCATTTGACTGCTCTGTTCTACCCGTTTGAAACAATGTGCGGCTCTGCGACAGCTCACCTCCCTGATCTGATTCTTAATCCCATTTATATCAATCGATAGTTTGAATGATGGATCAAAAAATGCATGAGATTATCTAATCATTTGTAATGTGATAATGTCTGTTACCTGTCCAACCCATGACACAATGAAACTTGACATTATGTTTGTGTCTTATCTAGTATATATAGTATGAGAGCAAAATATGATTTTTCCCAAAGATAGAATGTCTGCTATTTAACTCTTTAGGCTTCAAGTGAAGACAGCAATTTTGGCGAAGACTTGTTCACTGTACACCAATCACAGTTTGACGCAATTGTCTTATCATTTGAGTTTTAACATCTCAGCTCAAAAACACAAGCAGTGTTCTGTTGCTATTTTACATCCAGGTGGCATTTTGACCAGTTTATATGGTTTTTTAAGTGAACCAGGAAGCAGGAGGAGTTAGGATTCGGCAAGATGGCGACAAGGGACTCGCCCACAATTTGATACGAAGCCGCTCCGCTGAAACCAACGGGTGACGTCACAGATACTACGTCCATCTTGATATACAGTCTATGGTGGAAACTCAGAAACCCTTATTCATGCTCCATTCTAACCTGTATTTGTGTTTCTCCTCCTTCAGAGATCCGGGCCCAGTTAGTGGAGCAGCAGAAATGTCTGGACCAGCAGACGGACATGAGGGTCCAGCTGCTGCAGGACCTCCAGGACTTCTTCAGAAAGAAGGCAGAGATTGAAATGGAATACTCCAGAAACCTGGAGAAACTGGCTGAACGCTTCATGGCAAAGACGCGCAGTACCAAGGACCATCAACAGTACAAGTAAGAAGATAAGCACAGCATTGTGTCTGCACAGTCTCCGTCAGTAAATGGGTTGATATTTGAAGCCGAAACGTTCTCTGAGGCGCATTCAGGATGAGAATATTCCGTCGGATGGTTAAATGTTATTAAATTGTGGCGGCCAGATGGAAATTCAATATCAATGGGTTCTAATGGGATTATTGTTCCGATGAGCAGCATCAATCAGTTTCACGATCAAGGTCGGCGAGTATAGATGTAAAAGAAAACTCGGTGGAGCTTTTTAACTGTCTTTTCAATTTCTCTCGTCTTCAAGGTACCGTAATATGAGGTAAAGGTAAATGGGTTTGTTGAAATTCTAGTTCCTATCTGCTCTCCGTTTCATGTCCTGTCTTTATTTTTCAATATTTAACATTGAAATTCTAATAATACCTTTTCCACCTTTTGCTGTCATTGCATATTGAAACATCATTAATATGCCCGCTCTGAACTTTGCAAGATATTTTCTCTCATATGGGAATATAATCATTTCACATTTTCTAGACATTTCGCCAGGGGCTTGGAAAAACTGTCGTTGGACATTTACTTTGGAAAAATAAGCTCTTTATTTGTGTCTTCTACCTCTGTCCATCTTCACAACTTAATTTGACTTGTAGTCTGTTTGAGTATCTACAGTTAGGTGTGCTGTAATTGTTTTTCCTTATTACACTGTAAGAGGTAAAAGCAGGCATTTGCATATTGTTTGAACTTGTGGTTGGAACCAAAATAACGCGTATGTTTGTCTTCGCCATCTGCAAATAGCTCGTGGGCTCTGTCTGAATCGCCAATGGCTTTAGCAGCTGTGTGCCCATGTCTCTTACTGGTGACTAGACTGCCATGGCGCTCTGTGGTTTTCATCGTGTGATGTACAGTCTGGTCACTTCATTCACAGAGTAAACATTTGGCAAATGCGTTGGAGCAAATTTTTTTCAAGTAAATACTAGACGTCTGAATAACATTAAAGACCCTTCTGTGGGTTTTAAATCGTGCGACCTATATTTTTTTCATTCACATAAATAACCGGCAAACACTAAGGCCCCTGTTCCTATGGGTTATTTTCTTTGGATATCCACGTCTGTGGATTTTTTATCCTGTCCGAAGCCTTTTTTTACTACTTTTCACATGACATGGCAGCGTGGCCAAGGTATGAAATCCTCGAGTCGCATTAAAGTCAGCGGTGGGGTTTCGGGGTAATTAGTCAGGACAAGCTGGAAGAAGCTACAGTGGCTGTTCGAATTTTCAAAACAGTCAGCCAATACCAAGTTAGTTTCTGGTTCTGGAAAACCCAGCAGACTACACTTTCCAAAAAAAACACACAAAAAAATGAAATGGATACATCCCAACTACTCTTTTGAAATCAGCTGCACCCTCACAACACATGACCACACACTGCGTGATAATTGCTTGTGCTCCAGGTGGAGGAGACAGTGTTGGGAGGACAGCTCTGTTGGCATCAACCACTAATTAAGCTGTGGCTTTCGCGCAGCCTTTTATCCTCTTCAGGAGTTAAATGAAGTTTGTAATAGTAACCCTATGACATCATGCAGCCCTGCCTTCTCCTCCATTCAGCCCCGTCTTCCTTAGCTATTTGTTTCCCTGTGGCTGTTGCAGAAAACAAACATGCACACTGTATTATACAAAGTTTGTTGAAGGAGGGCCATGGAGAGATGGTGAGCAGAGGAATCACTGCATTATTTATGTAACCGTAGTCACAGCTCTGCTCTCCCTAAATAGCTGCTTTTATCCAGAATTAGGTTTTGGGTTCAAACTTCTTGGACTTCCTCTCGGAACGTGCTGCGGCGGCTCTGTCCTCGTCTTGTCGGACATTGCCCAACATGCTGCCCTGAGACCCAACTCTGATCTAATCTGGCCCGATGAAGTTCTTGCAAATTTGCGTCGACGCTCTCCTCAATGAAAACGAGAACCGCCCGTAAGCTTTCACATCCTGTTGCGTACTTTTAAATTCCAATATCTCCACAATCTTTCCAGTTAAACCTTGCTTCCTCAGCATTGCATGTGAGTCTTAAGTCATCGCAGTGCAACTATACAAGCCCCCACTACTGACCACCCTGAAGAGATGTTACAGGGAGGGTACAGCAGGACTGTGACATCATTTCCTCTCTGCTGCTGATGAGGGCCCCTGTTTCAGTATCCCATATTCCAAAGTGGTAATGATCCCCCGTCGTCAACATCCTGCAACTGTATGAGAATGTTGCTGCGCTCATATTGATTCTTCTCCTACCTGGTTTGAGCCCCCCGGGACCCATCCATCCGTCTGTGAGTCTGTCTGACCTAGTTCTTGCCCCAGCTGAGAGGGGAAATGATGACATTGAGAGATTTTCCTGCAATTATTCTGTGTAAGCAACTCCCAGAGGTCGTATTGTCATCAGGGCCTGTGTCAGGCCTTGTTTTCTCATTCCGTCCCCTTTTCACCAGAGTTCCATTTTTGATTTGGGTCAACCCACGGAGGTGCTCAAGGAACTGCTAATGTGTTAGAGGAAACACGGCTTTCTCTGAACCTAAGGTTGATTATTCTGTCACCGCAGTAAGTTTTGTTTTCACTTTTTAAATCTGCTAATGCTACTCTTCTCTTCTAGTATAATATAAGACATATGTCATCCAATGCTTTCATTTGTTTTTTTGGTTCAAAGGATATTGAAAATAAGTATATGGGTGACTACAAAATTTGGTGGAAGAATCCATTATAGGTTTTCGAAAGAGCCGATTAGAGATATTTTAATGTGAAACTGAGGCATATTGAAAGGATGAACGTGTGTGTATAATTTGGTGTTTTGCAATTGCAATGTAATTTTTTGAAGACAGAATAATGAGTTCTACTGAGTGCAATTCTAGTTTGATGTTTTCATATTGTTTCAGTTTAGTTGGGTAAAAATAAAATATAATTGTAAATAAGCTGACTTAAAGGGGCAGTTTTCTGCCTTGTCTTAGTTTCAGAGTTAAATATTCTATCAAATGTGGGGGTTTCAAAACAAACTTGGTCAAATGTTCAGAAAATGGCTCAAATGCATGTTACTGTTCTCTGTCAGCCAGCAGCAGGAGACAGAGGCCCCCTCAGAGAGGACCCTCTACAGACGTGAGCTAATTGTATAGCGGGATCCACAGAGGGCTACACAAAGGGTTTTGTTAACCATAAAAACTGTTAATGTTCCAGGAGAGGTCACGAAAAGGAGAATAAAGAGAGAAGAGAAGGGTCTCTTTATAGCAAAGAGGACTGGTCAGGAAATGAAAAGCTCAGACAGAAATACCCAGTCTGATCCTGCTGCCATCCTGTTACATTCTCAGTAAAACCTGATTCACATCCAACTACAAGTGCAATATTTCTTAGAATATGTTTTTCTTTTTAACTCATCACGTGATCTGTCCCAGCTTCTTATCACCGGCCACCTGCGCTTATGCAACTGCGCATGCTAAAGAATTAATGAACATATACACACATGGCCATGCACACTTTCTTCACATATCAGGATTCAGTGCCCCTGAATGGAATTACACTCTTGCCGATACATAATGCAGGAAGGATTTATGGCAACTGCTCTTTGACAGAGTGTGTGTGTGTGTGTGTGTGTGTGTGTGTGTGTGTGAGTGATGCTGTCCAGCGCTCCTGCTGTTGCTGCTGCAGCTCCCGGACCCGCTTCACTTATTTCCCCTTTGCACGTGTCCTGCAGGCCAGGCATGTGGCACCAGTACATCACTCAGCTTTTAGCGTAATCAGTTTTTATCATTCACTCATTTTTCCCCCCTGGTGTCTTTGAAAAATGACACTCGGATGTTTTCCCCGTGTCAGCCAGCTTGGCTCTTGCCTTTATCAAATGTAGCGTGCATCCTGTTTTGTTTCCGGGAACATTTGAGCCTGTTTGGATGTTTGCGTCAGTCATTCATTTGGAGGAATTATTATTATTTTTTTTTTGCCCACACAGCAGATGCAGTGCCAGCTCCGAGGGCCAGTTCAGGGCTGGGTCACTGTTGAGTTTCACCTGTTGTGTTGACAAGTGCTGCCTGTCTGGGCAAACTAGCTTTGAGAGTGAGGAACAGAGGAGAATCCCCATATGGTTCCTGCAGGACTTGACCCACGACCTAAACCTTAAACCTCTCCCAAACACGCACAGACGCACACACTCCTGTTCTGTGTTGCTTTCTAACAGGCGGCAGGAATGTTATAGATTAACCCAGAGGAAGTGGGCCTGCAGGCCAGTGTTAGTACAGGGCCTCAGCCTGCTCTGGCCTGGACAATGTCCCTCAGTTAGCTTGGAAGCAGCCGACACACGGCACAGGAAACCCCTTTCAGCCTTTTTTCTTTTTTTGTACGTGTTAGCCATGTTACAACTCCTTCTCTCCCCCTCCTTGTTTGTATTTTGCTGTCATGTATAATTCTGTATTTCAGCTCAAGTGAAAATAGAGCAACAGCTTCCCCAGCTTCATTCCTCTACGCGTATTTAAAGTACATGGCACGTCGTTCTTTGCTCGTAGGAAGTCTGTTTGGCTCAGAGCTTTGCATGAGCTCTGCCCCAGAAATGTCAGTGATGCAGAGTATTTCCAGCCTACCCGTGTAGACCTTGTAATATATGCATTGTATTTTAAGGCCTAGAACTAGCGCTATATGGGGCATTTAACACCAAGGGAGTCCTGGGAGGCATCAGTCTTCCGCTGATGTAACTGGCCCTGGTGCAGTGGAGATACTCGCACACACATCCGGCATGTCGAGGAAGTGTCACTTGCCCTGTATGAAAATCAAACACAATCTAAAGAAACGGAGGCGGAGCCATTGATCCACACGTCCGCATCACCGTTGAACCCTGTTTTGACCCCTGCATTCTCTTCTGGTCCATGTAGGAAAGACCAGAACCTGCTGTCTCCAGTCAACTGCTGGTACCTGCTGCTGAACCAGGTGAGGAGGGAGAGCAAGGACCACGCCACCCTGAGTGACATCTACCTCAATAACGTCATTATGAGGTTCATGCAGATCAGTGAGGATTCCACACGGCTACTCAAGAAGGTGAGAGTCGAGAAAACGCCCACCACACTCAAACCTTTGATATTCCCATTGCATTTATAAATGGGGGACCTTGAAAGATTTGGCGACACTCGCATAGTTACGGTTTGATACACGTCGCTTTTTTCTTTGTGCACTTACTCTGTTACTCTGGGGGCTCGGGGCATCTAAAATCAAGCGATTTGGAAACACTGTTTCCTCTCTGGTGATGGGCCGTCGTGTAACAGCTCAAGACTATTCAGAAGACAATAATGTGTGTCCATGCCGGCGGTGTTTTCTTGTCAATGACAGGAAGAACCTGTGTCACCTGAAAGGTCATTTCAGGGTCAGAAAGGTCAGTGGGTGCTGATTTAACCTCCTGCCCTGTCGGTGCAAATCTCGGTGGTTTTTCCATGGGAAAGTCATCTTTGACCTTATTCTCCTCATTGCCTTTACCTTCATCGTTGTTTCTTGTTTGCAGTAGTTTCTGTTACTAGGTAACTGGGCGCAGACTACAATCAGTGCACATTGTTTACACCCGTTCATACATCTCCAGGACATCAGGTCATTTACATTTTCAGGTATGTTTGAATGGATGAGGAGGATAAGAGGGCAATGCTTTGGTTGCACTCTGTTTCATTACAGCTACGCTCATTTCTTGCGGCTACAATTTGCAGTATATACAAATTCACTTCAATGCAGCGATATCATTTCCAAACGGACACAACTGCAATCTGTATTTACTTCTTCACTCTTATACAACCCTGAGGTATCTTTGTCTCTGCTTCATCCTCCCACATGCTTCCTTCAGTCACATCACTACTGATGTGTGACCTCCATCAGAAAAGGTTAGATGTGTCTTTACTTTGATCAACAGGATGAATAAAGTTGCGACTCACCACTAACACAATCCAGATTTGTCTGTGTGGTCAGCTCAGGCAGCAGTGTCTCCAGTATTCCCATTATATAAACGGCCTTTCGCTTATAATTAACTCATGCATTTGACAAAGTATATTTAGCAGCATGATTTGCAGGATGCTTGAGACGTATCGAGCTCGTATCACACTCCCATGTGGTTTAGTATTTTGAATGAGAGTATTGCAGAGGAGCCCCCATCACCGCAGTTTCAGATCAGTGTGCCTTCCCTCCTCCCATCTGAACTGTGGCTTCAAGACCCAAAACCAGGCCTCCACTCGCCCTCCCCACCACAAAGACGACTACTCCCTGACAGAGTATGAGCTCCTACGCTGCAGGAGTCACATGAACTCGCCACAGGCCCAAATTACAAAGTGGCTTTTCTTCTGAGGGAGTGCCTTTGTGACAATTTAGCTCGTGACTTTTTATATCTGCGCTGCTCGCTTCTCCGGAAGGCTTCTGACTCAAAGGAAGAAATGAATGAACTCGTCCACGTTTGTTCCCGATATCTTCCATTTTGTCCATATATATCAATCTTCAGTGGAATCTCACACTCTCTATATGATTGATTTTAGTTGACCTACATTTTGTCCCACTATAGTCTGACTCAATTCCTTCCTGGCCTCCAAAATTAATGAGTATATGGGCATGGCCAACACAAATGATGATAGTCTTGAAGTCACCCTGCCCTGAAGAACCGACCGTCTAAATTTAGACGTTGGTCATTACTCCATTAGGGTTTTCCAGCTAAATTGTTTTCCAGAGTTTGAGCTTGTAATCCTTGTCTGACCTATCGGTATCAGTCCAATCACGCTCATTTCACAAACTCTCAGCAGAGAGTGTTTAGTATGCAATCATGTCAAAAGATCCACTCTGATAAATTCTTCAGACACATGTTTCGTTGACTCGTGGACGAAGCAGTCGCAAGATGCTGCTGACATCATGGGGGTTGGCGTCTGTGTAGGCAATGGAAAGCTAATAGGGAGGTTTTGTGACTCAAGAATCACATCACTTTTGCATAAAGGTCCACCCAAGTCTCGCAGATAGAAATCACTGTACAGGCTTCGAGAGACAATTTACCCCTTTTAGTGAAAATACATCCTCTTCATATATACAGCAGGTTGTGAAAAAAATTGTGAAAGTATAAAATGCTCTAAAACAGGGGTTTCAAACAAAGCCAAAAATGGCCCACCAGAGTTAAGTTACAGAAAGAACCTTTAAAGCAGTGATTCTCAACTGGTGGGTCATGACCCAAACGTGGGTTGCAGACCCAGTTTCAGTGGGTCGCAGGCCTTTTGACTGGGGGGAGAAAAGCTAAAAAATTCCATGCTTTTATTTTGAAGAGGATTTTTGCAGTAGGCTCGCCTCACAGGGGTGATGGTGGGTCCCGAACCCAGACCAGTTGAGAACCACTGCTTTCAAGTGTGTAATGTAGTTGGGTCAAAGAATCCAGGTGACGTGTTGCAGACAAACTGCACCCTAGTGGGTGGTTCTGGTTCACGGACCTGAGACGCGACGCGGCCTGTAATCAATGCCTGTCAGCCTTTGATCTCCGCAGAGCTTGAGCAACGAGGCACAAACTACACGGAGTCCCCTTGCTGCTCGGACCCCCCAACAGCTCCCAGGAGACAGCTGTTCTGTTGTCGTCCTTCCGCCACATCAAAGACCTGTGTTTTTATTTTCTTGTAATGTTCTGGCTTCAAGCTGCGAGATGGAAGACAACCCCGTTCTGGCCCCGGTGTTTCTGCCAACATCCTCTGGTTGACCTGGTTGTCTTTCAGCATGTGCATTTAGTTGCTCAGCGCTGCTTTGTGGTCACCAACAGCCGTACATTCCACCCGGAAACGCACCATCGAGGCTTCTCCGTTTCCCCCTGTTTTGTTTGAATTCCAGAGCCAAGCGGTGGGCTTCTCTTTCTGTCTTGGACAGATCTTTTCCCATTTTTCATTATTCATACAACCAGCTCTTTGTGCGACGCGTCTGTGTTTTATTTATGGAAGTCACGTTTTGTGGCTGCAGCAACGAGGTGGATTTCCCAAAGCTGGAGGCAGTTTCTAACTTTTCCAAAGGCGCAGCGTGCACAGGGCGGCTCTGTTGTGCAGCAGGCCCTCCTCGCAGTCATCATTTTGAAATGCCGCGGTCTGAAATGCACAGTTGTAAATAATTAACGAGGGATGCACTTCATTTGACTGCTTTAGTTTTATTGTCCCACTCGTGTGCTTGCCGTCTCAATGTCACTTTCTTGTCTAAAACAGTCATTGTCGATGCCGGGGCTCTCCCTGGAGAGTGGACTAAGGGCGCCGCGCCATCATACTAACCCCCCCCCCCACCACTAACCCTCCCACCCCCCGTCAACAGTTTGCCACCACCACCCCTAAAAACTACCGGGGGAAAAACCCTTTTAACGGGAAACAAAAAGAAAAGGTAGAGACCTGA
>JAFBJT010112434.1:997-19487 GCA_016785325.1 Chascanopsetta lugubris
ATAAAAGCTGTCAAAAGGTTTGACAGGACTTTACTTTCACCTGTGAGAGTGAAGCACCGGTTCAACGGGAACATGAAACGCAGACATAATGTTTATAATGAATGAGTTAATAATGGCTCTCATATTATTAACCGCGTTAAACAGATAATCGTTAAACGGTGGGGGGGTTCACGGGTGACTCAGTTACCGTGTGTGAGTGATTTATAATGACACCTAGCGGTGAAGTCTCGTACTGCAGGTGAAATTGGGAGAACCTACAATGACCTCGAGTTAACGTTCGTTGACGGTCCTGTGAGGGAGATGTGGCCAAAACCATCTCCATTTTAACACTGTACTGCAATATCAGTTAAAGGTGCAGTGTGTCAGATTTCCGTTATCTTTGTCACGTCTAGAAATATTACAAAACAATCGGATACAGCCATTTAAATCAACTTACAACAACCCAAATGTATTTAATTTTTTTTATTTCCCCTTTATCGAGCTATTAAACATCATCGGAGTTTGAATGACAAATGAAGCCTCTTGCATGCTCAGAAGGGTGAGGGTGACGTAATGGATACAATATGCAACTTCACCTCTAGATGTCACCAAATTTTACACACTGCACCTTTAAGCAATACCATCAATTGATGTTCTTCGTTCTTACCAGTGATCTGTGTAACGTGCTTCCCGTCTCTTCCTCTACTTCCTCTGATGGTGGTGGTGATGTGTCAGTGCCGCCCTCCTGACTGAAGATGGCAGCATTACCGAGACTGAGGACCCTCCTCAGCTTCCATCGATGTGTCGCGGCGCAGAACAGCCTCTGGCCCCGCGACGCACGGCCGAGGTCCGCGTTCCTCTCAAGTAGAGCCAGCAGTGATCCTCCAGCGACAAACGCAGTGGCGATCTCGGATAAACTGCCCAACGAATCTCTGCTGGAGAAACTGAACATCATGGGAGTGGATGTGAAAAGGGCCTGTAAGCGTCAGCCCGGCGTGTTGCGGAAGAACCTCACCAACGAGGAGGGCGTCAGTCAGTTTCTGCAAGGCAAAGGAGCCAGCTGCGAGGCCATCGCCAGCATCATATCCCGCTATCCCCGCACCATCACCCGCTCCGTCAGACACTTGGAACGGCGCTGGCACCTGTGGAGTGGCATTTTCACCAGCGATGTGGAGATCCTGTCCATCTTGGAACGCTCCCCCGAGTCGTTCTTCCGCACCAGTGATAACGACAACCTGGAGAAGAACATAAACTTTCTGATCTCGCTGGGACTCAAAGCCAAACACCTCCACCGGATGCTGACCACAGCGCCACGGACCTTCTCCAACAGTCTGAATCTCAACAGGCAGATGGTGGATTTTCTGGAGTGCGTCTGTCAGGAGCTGGGCGGCGAGAATCCACAGCAGTTTGTCAAAGCCGTCATATCCAGAAACGTTTACATACTCATCCGGAGCGTAAAGAGAGTCCGGGAAAACATTGATTACCTGCAAACGTCGCTGAAGCTC
Source organism: Chascanopsetta lugubris (assembly GCA_016785325.1). Lineage (NCBI taxonomy): Eukaryota > Metazoa > Chordata > Actinopteri > Pleuronectiformes > Bothidae > Chascanopsetta > Chascanopsetta lugubris. Next base: position 2,482 of record JAFBJT010112434.1, read on the forward strand.
AGTGATACTGAAATGCTGACTCTGCTCCTTGGACAAGGTGCAGAAATCCTGGATCTGTCAAGCGAGTATCTGCAAAATAATTTCCGCAACATTCAGCAGAAGCTTGTTTCTCATGGCTGTGGTGAAACTGATATTAAACACCTGATCATGAACCATCCCGTGGTTCTGTACAATGGGTCGAGCACACTGAACTCCAAACTGGACTGTCTCGTGAAGGGAGGAGTAGCTATCCATCAGGTCATTCAGAAGCCCAGGGTTTTAGACCTCAGCACGGTGAACATCACAGGGCGACTGGAGGAGCTGAAGAGGCTGGACTATGACTTCCAGAAGAACGACATCGGCATCCTGTACTTGAGCAGAAAACGTTTTGAGGCAAAGTTAGAAAAACTTTGCCTGCTTGAACCAAAATGAAATGTACTCTGCCTTGTTTTGTCACTACAATCTAATGTCTGACTGATTAAATGTCTCCACATAATAATTCAACATGTTCTTGCTCTTCAGCACTGGCTCAAAAATGCCAGAAATTGGTGAATATGGTCATTACAATTACGTAAAGCTCATGTTATTATGTTGTCCAAATTTCTAATCATTTTCCAAAGACATAATTATTATTTAAAATGTATATCCAAACAATTGTCTGATTTTCTTTCTCCAATATCATTGTTTTTACAAACTGTGCTTAAGGGATCATATATTTTGGAATACAAGTGAAAGAGAGAACCTATTTCCACTCCCCGAGTCTATTTGCTCAAAATCAGAGGATTTGGTGACATCATGTGATGAAGATGTATGTTGCAGCTGAATCCTCACCTCCACCACCACTTCCCAGAATGTAGGAGAACCAATAGGAACCCATAGTTATTATTAAAACTCAAAGGATGGTCAGTCTGTCCATTCTGGGCTACTGTTAAAACATGGTGGGGCAACGTGATGACGTCACTCCAGGAAGACCCACTCCAGAGGGTGTTTACATGCAGGTGACTTAACATCAACAATGATTTATATTTCATTTAAGAAATGAAATGATAGGAAGTGTCACCCAAATCGTATACACGTAGCCTTAAATAGTTGATATTAAACTTTACGATATCAATTATTACACAATATCAATCACAGACATGGGGAGTCGCAACCACGCGGAACCAATTGTGGCTGGCCAGTTCAACAACACGGACCTGTATTAGAGCCGGACCTTCACTTCCTCTCACGCTGCTGGACTGTTGCTCCCGGTGAGGAACTAACGTGCTGACAAAGTTGTATTAACCTTAAATACATTTGACCGGACGAGCCTTTAAACAGCGTAGCAGTTAATGAGTTGTAATTCAGTCTTCTTATCAACTGTCTGCAGTTAGCTGTTAGCATGTTAGCATATTCGGAATGAGTGAATGACACACATGCACAAATTGTGGACAACAAGGATGCACGAGATTAAACTAATACAAGTCATTTCGATTATACACTGTTTAGGATTACATATCAACCCTGCTTCTGAGTTTGTGATGCTATGTGTTTATTTAGTTGAAATTACAATGCGTAGCTCCAGTGTGTAAAATGTTGGTAAAAGAAATGTACATTTATATTGGCAAAAATACACCTAAAAAAGTTCTAAACATTTTTTAGTGTGTATATAATCACTCGAATTAAAGAACTGTTGCTCCCATCGCCCCAGAGTGAATGTACATTTACATTGAGTCCACATCATGGAGGCCACCATGTTTACAGTAGCCCAGAGAGGACAAGCTACCTTTTGAGTTTTTCTGATACCGGTGCCTCTTGTAGTGAAAGTAAAACACACCTCTAGATGTCACTAGATCCTACACACTGTACCCTTAAAACATATTACAAAGGTTATTAATCATTACAAATACAGTCCAGTACAAACATCACATGAATATAGCTTGGATTTTTCTTGCATTCCTATCAGCGACAATTGAAATGGTTGATGACACGAGCCTAATTAAAAGCTAGAGTGCTTGTAAATACCTTACCCAGTACGGCTGCCGTTGTTTGTCAATACTTTAATGCACATCACCCGAGGATGCGCAAGTTAATTATTGGTTAGAAACACTTCATCATGAGATAAACATTGTCACCATTCTGCATTGTGATCGTCATCAACTGATCTAGAGGGAGGATTGGAGAGAACAGGCTGTGGAGGTGTGATGGACAAGGCAGCAGATGGCGCCACCGAGACGGGGACAGAGGCGGCTGTGAAGGGCGAAGCCGCCCTCCGACCTGAGTGAGTAACTCGCGAAACCGATGCACCGGCTGCTTCCTTCGAGTGCGTCTCTGTAGGAGTATTCAACTTCCTGTCGTTGCAGATTCATAACAACCAAAGACAAATTCCACGAGTACCTAGACTCTGAGTGGCAGAGCTTAAAGGCGGGGAAGGCAGGCGAGGACGACGCAGCTGAGGAGCGTGCGGAGGAGCCTGAGGCGAAAAAGTTGAAGCCCGACCCTGAGACGGGGGAGCCTGACGGCAAACGCCTGCGAGGGCAGAACAAGTCGCGGCCGCACAAGAAGCCGGGCGCCTATGACGAGAAGAGACTGTGTCTCTCGGTCATCAAGGTCTGTAGCTGTTCACACGCTCGCTGACATAATCAGCCGAAAACAACCCTGACACCCTCTCCCCTCCACGCAGGATAACAAGGAATGTCCCTATGGCGACAAATGCCACTTCTACCACGACGTGGCTGCGTACATGGCCTCCAAGCCGGCCGACATCGGGGAGCGCTGCTACCTCTACGACACCTTCGGGAAGTGCTCTTACGGTCTGTCCTGTCGCTTTGCCAAGGCGCACACCACCCCGGACTTTAAAAGCATGGAGGACGCGGACCTGATCGAGGCCCACGAAGGCAGGGAGCACGTGAAGAACAGCCTGAGCAAAGACCTCCAGTATCGGCTGAGGAAACGCACAGTGCCCTTCAAAAAGTCAGCCGAGTACCTGAAGGCGCTTTCAGACGCCAAGGACAAAAAGGCCGAAGAGCAAAGAAACGGTGAGAGGAGTCAGTTTTAGATTGAGTGATTGAAGAGTTTATTTATTCTTTTTTTTTTAATAATCCGATTCTCCGACACCCCCAGGTGACGCTTGTGTAGCTGCTGAGGAATCCGCAGGAGGAGATGAGCAAGCGAAGGTGCCTCTGGTTCTTAGTGTGCTGTATATTTATAGTATTCAGAGGTGTGTTGTTACTATTTTAATTTCATTTTTCTTTAACTAGTTGCAGCCCAGCTCAGATAAACAGCCCCCGGTGAAGACTGTCGGCCCACTGACGGACCTCGATGTCATCAAGTTGCGGCAGTGTGAAAAGAAACAGGTACGTATCAGGGCAACGAGTAACTTCCTCTCATTTGATGATGAATTTTGATATCAAATGTTTTAATCAGGTAAGTAAGCATATTTATGCAAGACATTATTTATTTGTATTTATTTGAATCTAATTTGATTTTTTTTAAAATTTAATTGCATTTCTTTCTTTTTTTTACTTATTATTTGTATTCATGTATAAAAAGTGTTAACACATTTTCTGTCTTCTCGTTTAAGCTGGACTTTCGAGACAAACTCTACCTTGCTCCTCTAACAACTGTGAGTACGACCTGAATGAATTTAGGATTTAAGTACACATGGATACAAACCATGACAAAATACAATGTTTTAATTTAATGTATCGCTAAAAAACTACCGAGCTAATGTTTCCTTCTCTTTGCCTCAGTGTGGAAACCTGCCGTTCCGCCGCGTGTGCAAGCGTTTCGGCGTGGACATCACCTGCGGGGAGATGGCCATGTGCACCAACCTGCTGCAGGGGCAACAGTCAGAGTGGGCCCTGCTCAAGAGGCACGAGAGCGAGGACATCTTCGGTGTCCAGGTGAAGGAAGACGTTTGACGATGACCCCGAGTGAAGTGAGTTGGTTTCCGTTGTAACCCGAACCCTGTGCGTCCAGGTGGAGGGCTGCTTCCCCGACACCATGACCAGATGCGCAGAGCTCATCAACAACAACACTGAGGTCGACTTTGTGGACATAAACTCGGGATGTCCCATCGACCTGGTCTACAAGAAGGTAAGAACTCATCTTAAAAGTTTCAAATAATTGCTTTTCACAATAAAAGAGTCAATCACTTCGATTTTGAGAGATGTCTGTTTGCGTTCCCTGGTCAGGGCGGAGGCTGCGGCTTGATGACACGCACCAGGAAGTTCGAGCAGATCATCAAGGGAATGAATTATGTGAGTGCGCCATACGATAAACAACATGAAAAACATGTTTTAAACACAACGTTTCAGATTTTCAAAATAAAAGCCAAGTGTAAAACAAGTTTTCCCTGCAGGTCCTCGATGTCCCTCTCACTGTCAAGATCCGCACAGGAGTTCAGGAGAAGTGCAACATCGCACACAAGCTCATCCCTGAGATGAAAAACTGGGGCGTCGCCATGATCACAGTAAAATAAAACAAATAAAATATGTTTAAAAGCAACTTGTCTGCACTGGTAAAATGTAAACGAAACAGAGTTGATGCCCGTTCTCGCAGTTGCACGGCCGATCCAGAGAGCAGCGCTACACCAAGTTAGCCGACTGGGACTATATCAACACCTGCTCCACGCTGGCAAGTCCTGTCCCACTTTTCGGTGAGTGGAAAAGACTTCCCGGAAATACGGCTCCCTCTAGTGTCCGAAACCAGGGACACACTCAGGACATCTCAATCTCTCATTCCAGGAAATGGAGACATCCTGTCCTACGAAGATGCCATGAAAGCAAGAGAGACGACGGGCGTTTCGGGCCTAATGATCGCAAGGTACAGAACTCTGTGACCTTTGTGGCCAACGGACATAAGTGAAAGCTATTTATTGACCTTTTGACGTGTCGTCTCCTCAGGGGCGCCCTCATAAAGCCCTGGATCTTCACAGAGATAAAGGAGAGCAGACACTGGGACATCTCGTCCAGCGAGCGGCTGGACATCCTCAAGGATTTCACCAACTTCGGCCTGGAGCACTGGGGCTCCGACACTCGGGGTGTGGAGAAGACCCGCACCTTCATGCTGGAGTGGCTCTCCTTCATGTGCAGGTGGGCAGCAGCAGCAGCAGCATCAGCAGCAGCATCAGCATCATGCACTTTCGTCGCCATTGTGCTGTGGAGACCGTTTTTCAAATAGCAGCCCTCTGTGTCTCAGGTACATCCCCGTGGGCCTGCTGGAGCGAGTGCCTCTGAGAATCAACGAGCGACCTCCGTACTACATGGGCAGGAACTACATGGAGTCACTGATGGCCAGTCAGAACGTCGGGGACTGGGTCAGAATAAGGTGCAAAGAAAACTCTTGTTGTTTACAAAAATAATGGTTCTCCCAAAGGGTGCAGTAGGTTGTTGTAAGTTGAATGAAGCCACGTACTACTCTCAGAATAAAGTGACATCCGCAAAATATGACAAAGTTCATGATATGGATTTGACTAATTGCACCTTTAATGTTAAAGGGTTCAATGGATAAACATCAACACCTGTTTTTGTCTCCCCCCTCCAGTGAGATGCTCCTCGGACCTGTCCCCAAGAATTTCAACTTCCTGCCCAAACACAAAGCCAACTCCTACAAATGATTTTCTCTTTGATCAATAAAAACACCCATATTTTTCTTTTTAAAGTTAATACGTTTTGTTTTAAAAGATAAAGACTATTGAATAGTTTGTTTATTTAACTGCTGGTGCAATGGGGTTTTTGGATGTTTCTGTTCTTTAAATATATGCAATAAAGTCTTTGGCCACTCTATGAAATTCACTTGTCATTCATGTATATTTTTCAGCTGTTTGGAATGTTAAGATATCTCATTTTTTTAAATGAATTGTGTATATGTTTGTGGAGCAGTGGAACATTACATACAATAAAAATTCTAATTAGTGAATTAAATCAAGAAAATAATTACTCATTGATTCTCAAATGAATAAACCTAATGACAAAAATCAACAGTTAAATAATGACTAAAATTCCACTGCATTGATGAATAATATAATCTATAATGATAAATTCTTATTTTCTATGGTTGTAACTTATCTTGGGTTTCTCAATTTCGTTTATACTACATATACATGACAATAAACGTATACCTATTCTATCATGGGGAACATATCAATATGATGCATTTTGATGACGTCATAAATGAGGGAAAAGGAAAAACGTCCGTACCTCTCCATCACACCTGGACCTCATGTCCAAATCAGCACACCTGTCCGTGATGACGCTAATTGGCTGCTCTGATTGGCCGACAGCAGCTTCACAGGTGCCACCAATGACGCAGGGACCAGTATTTGTTCAGCGGCTGGGGCCTCAGCGTCTTCATCCCAGTTGGCAGCGGCTTTGGTCCCTGCTTCCTTCCTTCCGTCCATCCTTCCGTCCGTCCGTCCGTCCTTTCACTCGGATCCATGGCTGGGCTCAGGGTCGAGGTGCTGGTTCTGGTGGTCAGGCTCCTGCAGCTGGTGTCGGTGCAGGGTTGGGAGCGGATCGACGGGGACGAGCTTCTCAGTCGCTACAGCGCAGGAGGATGGAACGAACCTCGTGGATTTTCCTTGGAAGGTAAGAGAAGGATTTGATGGTTCAGTGATGCGCGCGCCACCTGCAGGACGACTGCTTCGTGGGAACTCGGCAAATTCACATTAACATGACATAGCTTCTATTCTCCATATGAGTGGGACATAATTGTAACTGGATAGTAAATGATTCAAGATCATTGAAATTAAAGAAGCAGTGTGTAAGATTGGTCTCTTCTAAAAAAAAATTACAAAACAATTGCATATCATTATATTCATGATTTCATAACCACCTAAATGTTTTATTTTCCCTCATTACCTTTAAATAAGCCCGTTAATGTGTATTAACATGAGGAGCGGGTCCTCTCAGAGGAGGCCGCCATGTGTTTGTTTTTTTAGAAGTAAAAATGGCTGTATACTTTTTTTTAGTTTTAATGACTGAAGTCAAGCAGGTGGGGCGATGTGGACACAATATGCAACTTCCCCAAATCGTACACTCTGCACAAGGCTGGTGCATGCTGAGTTGATTAGTCCTCGGCTGTCAGGAGCCTCACTGATCTCTTGCCCCGCCCATAGTAAGCGCACCATGTTTCCTCCTGACCTTTCCAGAAAACACCAGCGACTTCGAGCAGATTCCTGAAGACGAACTCCCGCAAGTGGAGGATGCAGCCGTCGGTCCCTCTGACCCTTTCGCTGACCATGGATCCCATGTGGAAGGTGGAGATTCTGGTTCGACTCAGTGGCCCAGCGGTGCAGATGGCGTCGAGGCGGATTACGTTCAAGTCCCACAACCTAGCTGGTCGAGTGGTGGTAGAGGCGGCGGCAGCAGCAGCAGCTCCAGTTGGGATTCTAGCAGCCTGGATCTCGTGTGTAATGAGAACGGCTTCCAGATCACCCTGCCCCCGGGGCAACTCAATGACGTCAAAGTTAAGGGTGGGTACTTTTAATTTTTTCGACTATTTGAGAGAGTCTTGCCGGTTGCTCAAGTTTTACTTTCCCCTTCAGGCTCACCTGATCTGTTCATCTTGGACATGCCCAACTCTTGTGACTATGACGTGAACCCCATCACCAACACTCTGACCGTGCCCTTCGGAGGCTGCTATGTGCAATATGTAAGTTAAAGCAAACTAGCTCAGAGGGTGTGTTGCGCCATCTTAATGTCTTCTCTCTCTCTCTCCTTTGCAAAGTCCGTGGAGAATCACAGCTACACCCTGCAGTTGTCCTACACCGACAAGTTTGGCAACACGAAAGTTGAAACGCTGTCTTGTGAGGAAGGGTCAGTCTTCAACCCTCGCGCCATTGACAAACCCCAAAAAAAGAAGTGCAATATCCCTCCATCACCGGCACAGAGTAAGTGCTGATGCCTCTTGCACTGCAGTTGCCGGTGTGATGCCTGTAGATGTACAATGGCACAAATGTCGGCTATTGAATCTATAGCCATGGTTAAAACGTGTTGTTGGAGATGAGGCTCACTTGAGTAAAAGCTGCATTTTTAATTTTCCTGGATCTGTCTGTCAACAATCGTACTTGTTCCAGACTGTGCGATCTCCAGGGAAGAGCGGGTGCCATGCGGAACTTCAGGAATCTCCTCCACAGACTGTAAGAAGATGGGCTGCTGCGTGGATTCCTCTAAATCTGCCTGCTACTATCCAATGGATGGTACCGATTCTACTTGTCCCTCGATTTCACAATGAGACTTGCGCATTTCAGAGGTGGTAACGTTGTCTTTCTCGCCGCAGAGTGCACGAGTGATCAAAACTTTGTCTTCATCATTCGCTCCAACGCTGCGTCCTTCCTCATGGACCCCACGAAGCTGGAAATTCCCGGTCACCCCAACTGTAAACCGTATATCGCCAACTCCCGGTTCGCCATCTTCAAGTTCACAGTCGCAGAGTGCGGAGTCCGTACCTACGTAAGTTCCCATGGGACTGACTTGAGGAGTATGCGAGTTCAGAAGTTCACTTGGCATCGTTGAAATGTTCTCCTAATAGGAAGTGGGCGAGACGACGGTCTTCCTGGCTGAGGTGCAGACTCCCATCGTCACACTGAACCTCAAGTTTGGCATGGTCACGAGAAGCGACCCGCTCCGGTGAGCACCAACGAACTGTTGTATGCTTCTGCACTTGGCCAATCCTAAACTCTGTTGTCTTGAACAGATTCATGGTGGAGTGCCGTTACAGCAAATATGGTAGTGCTGCAACTGGACTGGTGAGCATCGGCTACATGGTCAAGATCCCATCTTCCATCTTGCCTAAGTTGGTCGCGTCCATTGGCATGTATGCTGTTGAGTTGAAAATCGCCAAAGGTAAATTGTGTATGAAAGCAAAACGCAACACCTAGTATCTCTGGTGCGTGATGATGACGATGATTTATGTCAATCCCAACAGATCACACTTACTCGAGTTTCATGCCCACTTACCATCCCCCGTTGCGAGTCCTCCTCGGTAAGCCTCTGTACCTGGAACTGAGCCTGAAGTCTCCTGTGCCAAAGTCAGTCGTCCTGGTCAGATACTGCCTGGCTTACCCGCGCTCGGCCAAGAACGCCCTTGTGCTGATTTATGAAGGGTAAGTGTGACTGTGCGTCGGCCTGCAGCATTCTGCATCGCTTGATCTTTAAACTTAATCTATTCATTCCTTCCCGTAGCTGTGCAAACAAATATGACCCCAACGTGGCCATTCTCCAAGTCAGCAACCTTCCCACTAACCGCTACAAGAGGCGCTTTGTGGTCAAGGCCTTCCAGTTCATGGAGCTAAGGAACAACCGGTACCTCGATGAAGAGGTAAGTCAAGTACTGTTCAGCAGTATTGCATTAAAGAAAAATCTGCCACGAACTTTATTTTGGACCACTCTTTTCTCTTTACCCCCGCAGATCTATTTTGTCTGCTACTCAGAAGTTTGTCGTCCAGCAGAAAAGACATGCGAGGAGCGATGCTTTGATGGAAAGGTGAGTCTTTAAATGTGGAAAGACTGTTTTTGTTTTGAAAAATTCTAACCCCTTTGTTTTTTTGTTTTTTTTTAGTCACCATAGGAATTTGCTGGCGTCCCTGCAAAGATCTATAAAAAATAAATGAAACATTTTAATATCACATAAGTTTGTTTTGTGGTTTATATTCTCATTCCTGATGGTGTGATCAGAGGATTTAAGAACATGGCTGATTGGCCATAATGACAACTCTAAATGACACACTAGAGTTTTGCACAGGAGGAAATTAAATTCTAATGGATCAGGATTTTAAAGAGCAGCATAGGAGAGAGAAAAGGCTAACTTCAGAGGTATAACACTATGATTTGTTGATGCCTACTTGAAGTAAAGAGCTGAATTGATATTAGAATTAACAGGATGGAATGATCAATAACTTACAAAGGTATATTTAATTTTAAAAAATGTTCTCTTCAGGCTCCACAAGGATACAAATTACTTTTACACAAGACTAGTGCACCACCTAGTGTTGGTTTTGTTAAAGTGCAGGCACTACTTTATTAAACAAAAACCCCCAAGCACAACATTGTGTTATTCTGTGAGCAGATATAATGTATGTCTGTGTATCTGGAACACAATGTTACGGGAACGCACAGACTGCAGCATCATTAACATATTTGCTCAAATGACAGGTTGTACCTGTTCTTGTACAATGAGTGAAAACAATGTCTGTACAGTTTTTTTTTGTTTTGTTGGGTTAAGCCCACTTGGGGGAAGAACTTGGTATTGTAGGCCTTCAGTGTTACTGCAAAACCATAAACACTCCAGGAGACGATGACCTGCAAACTCTGTAACTGTTCTCCCTTCACTTTTTATGACCCAAGTTGGTTTGAACATCTCTGATCTACTTGCTTTTAAAAAGTAAAAGATAATGTTTGTGACCCATCGTTTCCCAACAAGTTCTCATCTTACAAGGAAATGAAGTGACTGGCAACTGTGACATTTAGAATTCCAGGTAATTGAGTCACAGCAGATAGGATCAACTACACTTTCCCCCTATCTCGTTCATATGTAAAAACATCAGCTAGAACTCTGCCCGTCTGAGTCAAGTATATTTGCAGTTTGATCTGTGAAATTAATTGGGTTAAGTGGCTCAGTCATTTTCAAGTGCCCTCAATATTTTTTTTTTTACTGTAATTGTATTTGAATTTTATTTTACATGAGTTTAAGTATTTCTAAAGCATTTCTATATTCAGATTAAAGTACTTCTTTTTTAATCTAGAATTTTAATTGTTATATTGGCTTGATTTGCTAAGTTAAAAGGTTCTAACTTTATTTCAATGCCTGTTTTAATATAAAGTTCAGACCTGTTTTATGTTAGTACATCAAAATAAAATGTATGGTTTTAGTTTATCTGTTTCACTGACTGAATTTTCGAGTTTTAATCGTTTTGTTTTGACTGAAGATATCTACAATTGACATCTTTTTCTCTTAACTGGTTAAAATGATCAATAATTTGATGTGATATTTTTATTTTGTACTGGGACTGAAGGACAAAATAATCTCAACAAAATAGGAGTCCAGTCTTCTGCTTTGTGTCTCACAGCTTTGGCTTTGATTCAAAGGAAAGAAATCTAAGGTGAGAGAGCAGGTTTGATCCGAAGTCATAGATCAGCGCGAGCAACTTCTTAGCCAATCACAACGCAGAGTCCAGGTCCATAGAGAGAGCAGTGGCTTTAAACCGATAGCAGCTCGGAGACCGTGTGCAGAGACACCTGTGGGCTGAATGTGACCGTGCCTCTCTCTATTCTTTCATCTTCCGTTGAAATAACTACTTTTTACTGTCTTTTAAAAAAAAGAAAACAAAGTATATTTGAAAGAAAGGATGTTTTCTTCCGGGCTCCTCTTCCAGCTGCTTTCCCTCTGGGGTGCGCTCGGTTGTGTTTCGGGGTCTCCTGCTGTGGCGGAGGCTTACCAGGCGGTGGTGAGCGTCGTGTCCCCGGGACAGTCACTGAGCGGGGCCGCCGTGGGCTCCCTCTTTAATAGTCTGGAGAAACGTGTGCAATGCGGAGCAGTGCCGTGTGGAAAGGTGAGTTTTATGGGACTATAGCCTCGCGCTGAGACAGATAGGTAGATGGGTAGATAGACAGACGGGTAGACAGACAGACAGGGGGGCAGCCAGGTGTGGAGGCTCTGAGCGGAGGAGCGAGTCAAGGTCGAGATCCAGGAGCCTCTCCCCGGCTACTGCTTCTCTCTGACGCCGCTCCCACGCTCCGCGAAAACGCGGTGCCTCACGGAGACATTTCGAGATTCACGAAGGAAATAACTTACGTAAAGTTACACTGTCATGTGTTTATGATGGGCTGCGTGTGCTCACACTATTGCCAATGTCATGGCACATGCGTTTTTGTGTGTAAAAAATATGATCAGTACAATTGAAGTATTAGTTGTGACAGTGGTATATGTATTATTATTATTATTTTTATTATACTGAAAAAAAAGCGTTTGATATAAACCAATCGCACATAACATTTTATAGCAAATATGATTACCATTAGAAATAGTGATATAGTGGTGGTGGTTGCATTATTAAAAGTATCACAAGAATATAAAAAAAGTACTATTGGATTCATGTATAAAATAAATTAATATATTTGTATTTAGTAGTGCTAGAAGTAGTTTTTGAGTGGTGGTAGTTTGACAAAAGGCATTTTCTTAAAGAAAACAAAGTGAATGACTCATACATTTTATTTTGCTATGCTAATTTCATTACTTTGATAATTAGTAACAAGTAAAAAAATATAGTTCCTTTTATCTGTATGATTATGACGCATTGAGCTTATAGTGTGTGTAAATTTGTCATAATTCTTATTACTATCAATAATTCGAAATTATATATATATATATATACGTATGTATACTTTAATATTAATGTGATTTTACTCATAATAAATTAAGTAAAAAACCTCTGGGTATTTGTTGGAAACAGGGATGAACTAGTATCAGTGTATGTGTGTGTGTGTGAAGTCCTTGAACGTCCTGTAACAGATCTAATCTGTGTGAATGGACAGTGCGTGGTTGATAAGTCCTCTGTGTTCAACAGCTCCACTAATGTAACAGTTCAAATGACACGAAGCACAGGTTCCTATGATGTGTCAAAATAAGGAATCACAATCAGGGTCATGCGATGTCATCAAGACAGTGAGTCGTAGTAGTATTTTATTATTTAGTGTTTTTTGATTTTGTAAAGTGTAAACACTGTAAAGACACGTTCTAACGATACGTTTTGCCGTCAATGATAAAATGGTACAAATACTGGTGATAAGACTGGAACGTCCAGTTTTGTAATTAAGTTTCAAAGTCAGATTTATGTTCCCTTTCATCTCCATGACAACGTGTCAGACTGACCTCCTTCAATAATGTTTAAGAACTCCCCCTGCCCCCCTCCTCCTCCCTGTTGGGCGTCTCTGAGTCATGAAGTCATAAAGAGGTTTCCTGTATTTTGATGGTGCTGTCTTTCATCTACATGGCCCCCTCTTCCTTTTGTCTGGAGAGGTCACTTAATAAGATCATCAATAATACAAGTCATCGCCACAAATCACTGAATTAATAACTATCACTTTATTATATATATATATATATAAAACTTTAATTTATGTCTATGTCTTCTCTGTATAGTGTAATTTGACAGGTGGCGTCCACCAGCTGTTTTCCAATCACTTCGCCCACGGCAAGGACGGAGCAGGAAGACACGGCCATAACGAAACCATCACCCTCTCCCAGTTCCCCGACCTGGCCGCCGGCTCCGTCCTCTACCTGGCGTCCCCCCGTCTGGTGTGCGACGCGCTAAGTCAGGGGCGATGGGGCGAGGAGACCGAGCACTTCCTCCACCAAATCACGCATCACGAGCATCACGGACACGAAGGGGGCGCCGCGCAACACGACCACGATCACATGGGGGTTCACGGGTTGGAGACTGTGCTGGTAAAGCTGCGCCACCACTACGAGCCGTTACACAGCGAGGTAAGGCGACGGTGATGATGTCACTCAGTACATAACCTCCATTCACAGAGGCCCAAACGGTTTATATCACTATATAATGATTTAAAAATGTAATATCGATAAACGATACAAACAACGTTCCGAGGTGATAGTAACGCAGTTGATGGTATTAATGAAACTCTGCCTTACCTTTTTTCCTTCTTCCTCCAGATCTGTCTGACGGCCAGCGACATCATGGCGGAGGTGAACGCATCATCATCGCCGGATCAGGAACAGGAAGTCGGTGCAGTTTTGGGCCGAGTCCTGTATCACGCCCTGCAAGGTGACTGCTTCATCAGCGCGTCGCTGCCCGAGGAGAGCTTCTTCCTGGATTACATCATGGATCGTCTGGGCTCGGAGAACTTCACCCTCACGGGTAAATGACCTGCACAGAAAACACAAACACATACATATCTAAATGTAGTGGAGAGACACTGTGGAGATTTAACCACCACCGAGGATCATTTGATTTCAAAGTCTCCAGCCAAAGGTTCCATACTGCACCTTTAACTTGACCTGTACCAAGACAAGTATTTATACTGTACTGTCACATCACGGCTTCACATGAACTGGATACACACATCCATCTGACTAGTGTTTATCTTTGACTTCTGCAGATTTGAAGGCCCTGATGAGTAGCCTGAACATTGGGACTAACCTTAATGACGGGCACGAAGACCACGACCATGGGCACGCAGACCACGACCACGGGCACGAAGACCACGACCACGGGCACGAAGACCACGGGCACGAAGACCACGACCACGGGCACGAAGACCACGACCACGGGCACGCAGACCACGACCACGGGCACGCAGACCACGACCACGGGCACGAAGACCACGGGCACGAAGACCACGACCACGGGCACGAAGACCACGCTCATCATGGCGCCGTTGGAGTTCGACAGAGGAAGAGGAGCCTCCATGAACATCCTGAAAAACATGCAGGAAACGGCACCTGGGATCAGGTACAATGTGCAGAGAGCAGGACCTGGTCCACAATGAAAGCTCCTCTCATCGCACAGACCTTGACTTGAAGTCTCACTCCCATTCTCGACACGTCTTCCGTCTCCTCTCAGACCTGTTTCTCGGCCGACGACCTGCTCGCGATCTTCGGCCTGGCCACAGACGGCTCCCCGGCTGTGGGTCGCGCGGCCGTGGCTCGCCTCAGCCCGGCGCTGCTCCAGCAGATCCTGAGCGGCGCCTGCGCGGACGCGACGGAGCACGTGAAGCGGGATGGGCTCACGATGGCTGAGAGTAAGGGATGGGCCGGGGTCACGTGGGTCAAAGTGAAGACGGGGGGGGGGGGGGGGCGCGAATGGGGGGGGGGGGGGGGACGCGAATGTGTAATTGGCGCTGAGACGTCCTTGTCCTCCTCATCCGCAGGATACATCTACGCAACCATCGCCAACGTGGTGATAACACTCACCTCCATGTTTGGCATCGTGCTGCTGCTGTGCACCTCCTGTACCGGCGTGTTCCAGTTCTGTATCCAGTTCTGCATCAGTCTGGCTGTGGGCTCTCTGACCGGCGACGCCTTACTGCACCTGCTGCCCATGGTGAGAGGCTTCAGGACGCAGCATCGACGAATATGAAGGAGAGAAGACGTGCTTCGTGAAGAAGAGTTCAAACGGCGTCATCTGGCTGAACCTCCTCTGTGCTCAGTTCCTAGGTTTACACGTGCACTCGGCCGGCGGCCACGATCACGGCCACGATCACGGCCACCAGGAAGGACCCCCGGACTACCTTTACAAGATGGTGGTCCTGCTGGCTGGGATTTTCTACTTTTACCTGATGGAGACCATCTTCTCTCTGGTCACGTACAAAAACAACCACCACCATCACCAGCACCACCACAAAGTACGTCAGGAACAAACACACAACAGGAGGATGCTAGTGAGAATGCAAGAATGGGCAAATGTTTGCATAAATGTAAAGTGTGTAGGATTTAGTGGCGTTGAGTGGTGCACTTCCAAGTATGTAAACACTACAACTAGTTTGTCCATTCTGGGCTTCTGTACACACTTAATGGTGCAAAATGGCGGCCTCCGTAGGGAGGCCACTTTCATAAAGACATCAATATGATCGGTACACGCTGACTTTTGGTCAGGAGAAATTCACAGTGTCACCCAAACTCTTGGCATTGGGCCTTTAAATCAGTCCAAGCAAATATCAAACATAACAAATAGGGCAGTGTGTGTCTTAGTTTGACTTAGTAGGACTGTATCTCTTTTTAATTTGTGCTGCATCGATGAGAATTCTCTTACTCCCGTCCAGTGACTTATTTTTATTTTTTTATCATCTAATAAAATCCTCTCTCTGCTTTAGGAGGATTCAGAGCCTCACCACTGTGACCACGCGAGAGTTCTGGAGATGTACGAGGTGGAAAGACAACAAAAAGACAAATCCACTTCAAAGGCAGATCTGGTGAGTGGTGTTTCTGGCGCCGCTCCGATCAAAAGAGCAAAATGATATCCAAAGACAGATATTTGTGCGTAAAGCACATCACGCCGCTTTCTGTTGACTTCTTTTGACGCCTCCTGCGTGGCGTGTCTCCCTCAGGTGGGGTTAGAGGAGGACGAAGGTGTCGCGGAGCCAAAGAAGCGCACAAGGGGTGAGGAAACGCAAAAACAACGCCGCGATGTCGTGCTCTTGATTACTGTGTGCTCACCTCTGAATGGACCCGCTTGCCTCGGCAGAACAGCGTCTGCTTCCCTACATGATCACCATCGGCGACGGGATCCACAACTTCGCCGACGGCCTGGCCATCGGCGCCGCCTTCTCCATGTCGTGGAAGTCCGGCCTGGCCACGTCTCTGGCCGTGCTCTGCCACGAGCTGCCGCATGAGCTGGGTAAGGAAGACGCACAACGACAGGAAGTGAATCATTTAAAAAAATTAAATAAATTAAATAAAAAAGTTCTCTCTTGAGATCTGTCGTGGCTCCGTCTCCACAGGGGATTTTGCCATTTTGCTGCACAGCGGCATGTCGGTGCGCAAGGCGCTGCTGTTGAACATCGGCAGCGCCATGACCTCCTTCGTGGGCCTGTACATCGCCCTGTCCATCGCCACCGACCTGGTGACCCAACAGTGGATAGCCGCCATCACCGCAGGCCTCTTCCTGTACGTGGGACTGGCGGACATGGTGAGTGGCTTCTGCGCGTCGACCGTAAAAAAAAACAAATACTGAACCCGCCTCAGCTCCTCCCTCACCGCGCATGTGTCTTGTCCTGGCCGCAGCTCCCCACCATGGTCCACATCAGCAACGACCGGCCCTGGCTGATGTTCGTGCTGCAGAGCGTGGGCCTGGTCACCGGCTGGGTCATCCTGCTGCTGCTGTCGCTCTACGAGGAGAGGATCAACTTCTAGCGCGCCGGCTGACTGCTGCCGGGCTGAGACTGTACAGGAGACCAATGAACAACAGGGACAGTAACATCTTGTTGCACGTTGACGCTGTCAAGAGCCTCCTGGGATGAGAGGCAACCTCACAGTCAGCGGTGCCCCCCCCCCCCCCCCCCGCCCCGCCCCCCCCCCCGTCCCGT
>JAFBJT010112437.1:0-2500 GCA_016785325.1 Chascanopsetta lugubris
ATGTGCCCTTGCTGCTGCTGCTGCTGCTGCTGCTGCTGCTGCTGCTGCATAATACACACTGTTCTGTATACATTAGCTGTGCTGCGGAGGTGGTGATCTGAGAATCAATGCAATCTTTTCCACTTGTCACCACGGAGCATCTTCTTCTGCCCTGACAGACGAGCGGCGCACCGCTCCGCTCTCCATGTGGCCCTGATTAGATCCACACGCTCTCTCTGACATCAGCACCTGCATGATGATGTCATCGCCTTTACATCAGCTCAAACTAGAGGCCGGAAAACTGGGTTTGTCCAAATGTGTAGACCTAAAGTACAGTATAATTCCGCGTTGGCCGGATTCGTGGCTAAATTGGAGCGTCAAGCGCTTTGAGTGCTCATTAAGGGTAAAGGCTTGAATCATAATTAATGTTTCAATAATTCAAGCCAATATTAACACGCCGTCTTGATTTTAAATAGTATGGGTTGTGTGTGCAAACACTTCCATATTTAATCTGAAACCGTAAGTAGCATGTGCTTCAACTCCTCCATTATTTATGGGGTAAGTTTCATGATATATAAAAATCCAATTTTCCCATAATGGCTGTGTTTCCCCCCCAGTGGACCAGCATCAGTGTAAAAGAGGCTGTAATCACTGGTTGTTTTATTCCCTTTTCATTTTCCTCCTCTGATGCTGATCCACTGTGAAAAGAGCAGGGTCTAAGGCACATGGAGCAAACACTAATGTTCCCATGACGATGTGCGGAACACCAGAGGAGAGGCAAAGCCTGGGAGAGGGCGGAGCTGACGCACACTCAACACACACATGTTCTCTCTGAGAGAGAAGCGGTGGGGAAGGCAGACACTGTGCGGTGCTTGTACAAGGCTACGACAGCAGCCGAAGGTTTGTTTGTTTCATTTTTTCAAAAGGGGCTCATTGTAGAGTGATGGGAACGTGGAGTCATACACTTAGATGTTTGGAACACGATATTATTCTATGTTGTACTTGCTGCCATTAGAAATTAGGATAATGATTCAATCTGACATAATGGACCTTTAATGATGATCGCAATTTGATATGTAAAGACACTCACTAACCCGAAACCCTTCAACCATCTTACTCAAGCTGGTCCTCAGAAAGACACAAAGAGGTACAAACACACACACACACACACACACACACACACACACACACACACACACACACTCGTCCATTTACGAACATGAAAAACATATATTGCCAATTGCCAAGTTCATCCAGTCTTCGTGTTGTTTCGGTTATCAATGGAATGACACCGCAAAATGCAAATATACTACACGTGTGAAAACAATTCTGTAACAACCAAGCTCACATTCTGGGAGCTGAATGTATCGTTGTAAACGTTACGTCTTCATTGTGATCTAATTATCGGCCCCTCCCTCTTTCTTTCTTTCCTTTCCACTGAATAGCTGCACTCATTCACTGGGACAACAGTAATCTAACACCTGTACGAGCGCATTACACTCGAGTTCTAACCAGTTATTTAGAGTTTTATGCGTCTCTCTCTCTCTCTCTCTCTCTCTCTCTCTCTCTCTCTCTCTCTCTCTCTCTCTCTCTCTCTCTCTCTCTCAGGACGACACTAGTTTGAAAAACTCATTGACAAAGCAAATCAATATCTAATTACAACCCTCCACATCACGAGGCCGCGGCCTGGGAATGGAAGAGCGAGAGAGTCCTCCCCTTCCTTCTTCAACGAGGGGCTCAATAACACCTTGTGGATTATTTCTTCAGCCGTCATTTGCATGCTGGCCCGGTAATGGCCCCTCACTCGGAGAATCTATTACCATTTTTGCCTTAAAGTCAGCACTTTTACGCGGAAAACAGATCCGTCTTGCCGCGGCGCATCACTCAGCGTGAGCCGCGGTCGATCGACGCCACGAGAAGATAACGACGTGGCCGCTGGCGCCGTGTTTGTCTTTAGGAATGTGGCCGATTTCCTGAGGAAGAGCCGAGGAAGTGTGAATCATATCTCGTCCGTTTTTTGCGTTTTCAGATTCCTCCCTCCTCTCTCTAAGCTCCGCCCCCCAAATCAACCCTCTTGCAAGTGCAATCATTTAAGTTTAGAGGCAAGATATTCAAAAGAAAAGTTGATGTCAACACGCAGGGGAATGATGCTGGTGCTAAAGCAGTGCCAACAGTCTTTCAAATGCAACAGTGTCAGAACCAATCAGGGTGAAGGAGTGGGTCCCGACGCTCTGCCAATCGGGACGCAGAGGTCGGAGAGGGCCTCTGACTGGTCAAAGATGACGGCGGTTTTCCTGCTTTCATGAATGATGGACGAGTCAATCATCTCGTCGTCACTCGTCCTATCTTAATCTGAGGAAGTGAGTTCACGTCGGCCCGGGGGTCCGGGGGTCCGGAGGAGAAGCAGCACGGCCCCGGGATCAGCGTGAGCAGATGTCGATGAGCACAGTCCCACTGGGTGACGTCTGTCAGTCCACAGGGAATCACACTTCATCTGCTGCTCCGATTGGAGCGGTTGACA
>JAFBJT010112437.1:7500-13423 GCA_016785325.1 Chascanopsetta lugubris
GTATTTTCAATAATATCTTCAGTTACGCTTCTTCAGTCAGGACATTTTAAAGTAGGTGTCAAACATATGGCCTGCGAACCACAACCAGCCCCGCCAGAGGTTCCAGTTCGCTATGTCGGTTGACCTGCAATTACCATGTCGGAACTCTAGGAGGAGTATCTCTCTCTCTCTCTCTCTCTCTCTCTCTCTCTCTCTCTCTAAAAACACCAGACTTTACTGATTGTTTTCATTTGTCGTAGAGTGAAACCTTTACAAGTCAAGGCTACCACAACTTCTCCTGCAAGCTCCATTCTGCACGATGCACCTTTAAACTGAAATAGCTGCTCCGCTGGCAGCTGCTGACGAGTGATGACTATTTTAGCATCTGAGAGGAAGTGAGAGGATTTGAGGTCACAGCTAAAAGATAAACTTAGCAGAACACATGAGCGGTGGTGAGATGGAATATGACAAACACTCCTCGGCCGGTTATAATAATTTCACCAAAGCCTTAAATCATCCCACAGACTTGAAAACATCAAAGGAAAAAGCCCCTGTGTCCTTGTAATCCATCTGGATTAGTTTGCCCCTCACACACCTTTTTAGATTTCACCGCGGGCCCATATTCGTCCAACTTTAACTCAAAGCGACAGAATGAGAGGGGACTCTCATTTCAGCTGTATAATAGGAAGAGACCCTTTCTAAATGGCAAAATGAATCTGTGATCGACCGGCCGCACATTAGCGCTCGCACGGCCCGACCCATAACCAGGCCCGAGACCAAACGTCCATACCTGTTACAGACGCAATCTGTACACATCAGCGCCATTCGGCCGGCCGGTCAATGGAGAGCTGGGATCACCGTGTGACATGTAAATGAGGCTCCGTCTGTGTCACATGACACGGGGGGGGGGGGGGGGGGGGGGGGGGGGGATATGAGTCCTTTGATCTATATTACATATGCTTTTTCATCTGTTTATCTCTTCGTCCGATACGATTCATTTAAAGGTGCAGTGTGTAGGACGTGGTGGCATCCAATGGTTGACGTTGGATGAGGTCTCGGCCTATCGTTCCAGGCATGTGAGAGAACCTGGTGCCTCTTTCTCAATGGCTGTAGGGGATTCACCTATTTATTCATTGTTTACCGTTACTATTTATTTTCTACTTGTTTTTTATTACGCTGCTAAAAAATGGTGAAGTTGGCAAAGTTCTAGATACCCCCATGGCAGTGCAACATGGTGGCCGCCATTGAGAGGACCTGCTTACTGCGGGGCTATTCTGGGATGGTGAATTTGGCAGTTTGTCGGCTGAGTCACACGAGGTCTGCCACCTAGAGGAAAAACGTCTGAGTAATTCTGCTGCGTCAGCGTAATATTTGAAAACTGCGGTTGGATGTTCATTTGTAACCGCTCTCATGTTTCATTATGTAATGGGGGGAAAAGTTGCGCTTTAAACAGCTGCACTTTGACATTCCCCATACGGCCACAGTCTCTATGCATCATAATCATCTCCCGCTAAAAACAGATGGGGACTCTATCATCAGCCCCGGAATCATTTAGTCTATGTAGAACAGAATAGATGACTTTACAAGTGCTTTTAAAGAGGCCTGTCTGAGTCCATCTGCTGTAACAGCAGCACTGTGACAACTTCCTCCCTCTCCACAAGACGGGCAGATCATCACTTCATAGAAGCCATGACTCCACTGCCATCTTTATTTATTTATTTTTAATTTTTGTTCGTTTTGCAAAAGAATGTGTTTTCCTCAGTGGTTATGTGCTCAGCTGACTGCAGGTGTCAGGACGCAGAGCCCAACATTTCTGACGTACACAGAATGACTGCACTTTGCTGTTTTATTCACAGTTTCACAACCAAAGTGTGAAAGTTGAAATCATACGACGAGCTCCAATCATGGACGGCAAAGAGGCGGAGCACTGGTGGAGGAGGGGACAGGGCCATAGTGCAGTTGCATCATCTGCCTATCGTGGCGGGTGGGCCCAGGTGTCATTCAAGAGGCCACGCCCCCTTAATGATGTACAATTCAAAACTTCGATAGAATGAAAATAAGCGAGTCCGAATAATGTGACTGATTGGGACCGAAACCATAGTTTGTACCAGGCTTTCATTCAGCTCCAAAGTTGACCATTTTACCGTGGGGATTGTTTTTGGTGCCAGCCTCAAGTGGCCACCTCGTGAACTGCACGTTTTTCCACTTTTGCATTGAAAGGTTGCAGCTTGATCACACTGAATTCACTCCTGCACTTTCATTTGGCCACATGTCATCAGATTGCCATCTAATCACCGAGATACATTTTTTTGAATGCCAGGTGTAAATGGAGCCTGTGTCAGCGCTGCTGTCGTCTAACTCAAAAGCGCCTCGTTAGATTAGGAAGTGGATTAAAGCAGCTCGTGAATGTAACTCGTCGAGCACTGCGCGCGTTCAGATAATCTGCATTCAGAGCGACACATCTGGTCCTGATCCAATCGTTTTCGTTCTTAATTAAGTTTGAAGGTGAGGATCCGCATGAATACGTGTGGATAAAGCATCAACACCTGTTCGCCCGGATCAGGTGACACAACCTGAGGCAAATCCAAGCACACAGAAAGAAAGCACTTTATCTGCTCCAGCCAGTCAGGAATCGAGATGTGGGATGTTCAGCCTCACACCTAAAGCCTGTGTTTCGCTACGGGTCCGTGATGGAAGTAATGCCTCCTATGAGAGTGAATGGGGAAAAAGTACATTGTAGTACTCTGTAGTATTCTTCCGAGTTACTGTTTACCTTTCATCCGCAGTTCCTCTCCGTCTCTCCCCTCTGTCTCTCTCTTTCTCTCTGGCAGCGATGAAATATTGATCTTTAAATATTTATACTGCAAACATCCACCGCGCCTGACCCCGTTCTTCCCGGTATATGAGAAATATTCACCTTCGGTTCAATTATTGATGCGGCAGGATTTGTGCCCGTGCACCTTTTTAGTGACGGGGCTCCCCGGCCCGAGCTGTGTGAGCATGTTTCATCGGACGGATCAAGGCTCGGAGCGTCGGCGACAAAGCGGTGCCAAGAGTTTTAATTGGGGCCCTGAGCCAAGAGGCAGGGGGCGGGGGCGGAGGGGGGGGGGGGGGGGGGGGGGGGGGGGGGGGGGGGGGGGGGGGGGGGGGGGGGGGGGGGGGGGGGGGGGGGGGGCGGCGGAGAGGGAGGCGGGGTGTGAGGAGGTCAGCGCCATGACCTCCGAGAGGCTGATGGAGCTGTTTTTGGGGGACGGGTGAGACGGCGTGTTAATGGGATGGGGACGAGGCCGTGGGTGGGAGAGAGTATTGGAAGTTTGTACTGATTTGTGACCCTTGTCCTCTCACTCAGCAGTGGGAGCCGCATTGATCTGCTCGCTGCTAGTCAAGACATGGTAATCCGCCCCCCCATCCCACCCCCAGCCCCCCCTCCATCCATCCATCCCCGAGTTTCCACAGTCACAGCAAAGGTCGCGCTGGCAGCAAATCCCGGTAAAGCCGGAGGATCCACCGGACACCTGCTGTCTATTCACTTCCTCCTGGAACACGGTGATACACTGTTTTATCCCCCGAGTTATATGCACACCGTGACTGATAACCATTACTTTAGTGATTCATCATTGTGTGTGTGTGTGTGTGTGTGTGTGTGTGTGTGTGTGTGTGTGTGTGTGTGTGTGTGTGTGTGTGTGTGTGTGTGTGTGTGTGTGAATAAAAGAAAAAAACCTTCTGAGGTTGTGCAAGCAAAGCATCTGTTGATCACCATGGTAACAGCTGCTCCCTTTTCTTCCAGGGGGGTGGTATGGGCATCTTGTGACTCCGCCTCCGTCGTAAGAGGATGCCCTCCACGGCTTTGAGTATGGATTTCTAAGATAAACAAAACCAGTTAGTAAATATAGAATAGAATAGAATAGAATAGAATGCCTTTATTGTCATTATACACAATGTACAACGAGATTGAAGGACAACTCCGGTGGTGCTAAGAGGGGAACAACAGGGGTACCCTAAATATAAAGTCTATAAAAAATAAAATTAAAAATAATCAAAATAAAATAGGATCTGTGGATACATCTAACACATGTACAGCAGGAGCATGTGGTACAATATACATACAATACAATACACACTGTGCACAGGTGGCTCTAATATAAATATATTGCACGGAAACATTTAACATTAAATTAACATTATGTACAGATCTTTATAAACGATTATAGCCTTCAAATTGTAGTGTCATCGTATTTTGATACGCATTCAGGGGCTGGTAGTCCAACTGTATAGCTTGATTCATTGTTATTGTTAAACAATAAACCCATGCGCACATCAAGGATCATGATAAACCAGAGCCTACAGGAACTTATTCCAGAGAAATTTGGACTTAGCACTTTTGACTTTAAGTTGTTTCCTTTGAGGTCAAGAGGTGTGAAAGTGAAGTCTTATCTCTCCCCCCTGACTGGGCCCACATGCATATTACTTCTTATTTATAGCCCCTCTCAGAGTCACTGGAGTGTGGACAAGGGATCCATTCCATTATGTGTGTGTGTGTGCGCCTGTGCTCGGCTGCATACCTCTCCTCCATTACGTGCCCTGGCGTGCGCCTGTACACCTCGCTTTATGGATGTCGCAGGCAGCTAATGGCTGTGTGAGTTGACATGAGGGCTGGCGTGGACGTCGTGGTACATATTGTCACCGTCTGAAGGTCACAGCATTAGACTCCGTCCCTTTTGATCAGGATCCAGAGAATGTTCCAATTGTATCATGTTTGCTACACCTTTTAAAGGGCGAGCCTCGGACGTGACTCGCGGGAACCGGGTTTGTGAGGCAGTGAAGAGGATGGAATATTCTGAAGTGAGGTGCTTAATTGTTATTGCCACTTAAACAGGGTCTAAAGGTGGATGGACTGGCTGTTGCACTGAATGGTAACAAAGTGATGTAAAGGACATTTGGACATGGCCCCGAATGTAACTCACACATGGCAGCATGACATTAATATATACAACACTTCTGAGAAAGAGATGTGAAAATGTCCTCACAAGACTCTAGCTTTTATGTACTCAATTAATTTCTATTCCTGTCATTGTGTCTTTACAACTATTTGTGTATATCAATTATATATAGAAGTAATCAAATTACTCAGATCCATAATAATAATAATAATAATAATAATAATAATAATTTATTATTATTATTAATAGTAATAATAATAATAATAATAATAATCACCAATATATACTATATATATATATATATATATTAAAATGAGCATATGAGTGAGTATAGAGGACACGGGTGTGTCAGTGGCACCTCAACTGAATTGCTCCACTGACAAGTGATCGCTCACCTCCACTTCCCTTCTCATTAAACTCAACAGTGTAGTGAATGACAATCGAGCTGATTCATGACAGCAGGATTATTTTGGTCTGATTAGTGGTGATCAGTCACACACACACACACACACACACACACACACACACACACACACACACAGTGCACTGTGCTGTCACAGTAATGGTGATGTCACATCTGTAATGCCAAGGACAGGATTGCATGCCACCGAGAGTCATTGTAAATAATGAGCGGATGACACCACTTCTTATTGGCTGAGTCTGACACGCATCCCTCTCTGGTCGTGATGCATGGGGATGGTTTGGGTGAAGGGGGTTACGTCAACAGGGAGAGTCTCGGCCACAGTCGGCGAGGGTCCGGGAAAATACATGCAGATTGAGGAGAGCGATCCAAAGGTCACAGGAAGTGATGAGGTGTAAGATAAGACGAGGAGCGTCTCCTCAACCAGGAAGTGACAAGACATGAAGATGAGAGGGATTAGAGAGGCGGGGCTCACCACCACCTCCACTCCAACCTTTATGTGTCCTTCTCTCTCTCTCTCTCTCTCTCTCTCTCTCTCTCTCTCTCTCCCCCTCTCTCCCTCTCTCTCTGCTCTCCTGTTTTT
>JAFBJT010112437.1:13469-33867 GCA_016785325.1 Chascanopsetta lugubris
CTCTCTCTCTCTCTCTCTCTCTCTCTCTCTCTCTCTCTCTCTCTCTCTCTCTCTCTCTCTCTCTACACACACAATTGGCAATTACCGGATATGCTGACTCGGTGGCCTTCACTTCAAGCTGTCAATCAAAGCAGACGAGTAGTTAATCCAAGTTAGTGAACGCTGTCATCCCTGGACAGTTTCTGCCGTCCTCACCATTAGCCACTTTCCCTCGTGGCATTTTCATGAGTCATGCAAAGAAAAAAAAATGGATATGTAATTATTTCCTGGTAATTTCCTTCCACCTGCTGTTAAATGTAAAAACCCATCAAGTTGAGAGAAGTACATACAATTCATGCTGGAACTGTTTTACAGGAGATTCAATGCAGGTCACTGGGATGGTTTCAGCAGTTCTATGTTATTCGGTTCTACAGAGGCATTTGCAAGTTGAATTGATGGCAGCGTTCCCTCTTCCTCTTCCTCTTCCTCTGGCCAGTTATGGGTCTAGAGATGCAGTGAAGCAGGTTGCCGTGACAACAAATCCTACATTCTGGCTCGGCTGTATGCTTCCAGTGAGGAGAGCTCTGCTCAGGACTCAGTCCATCCCGGTTTGTGACTCAACATGATCTCTCTCAGGAGGAGCTGTCAGCAGAATACGCTGACCTGTTCCCTCACATAGACATCCAACGAGTCAGCGTTTTCCCCACTTTTGGGTAAAATCAAATCGGTGCATGCAATCCAAAGGGAAAGAGGCCTATTCTGAAGAGTCATCACTGGCAATCTGAACCGTGAGCTCCGAGGCAAAGGTAAGAGTGTCGCTGGCGTGATAAGGGCTATTGAAAGCCACACAGCAGTGCTGTTTATGATCTCGGGGCATGCTGCATCCGCAGCTTGATGCACGACTCAGCATAAACATCGGACCGGAGCGGATGGAGCGGCCCCATCATCCAGTATGGCCGCTTTCCAATATTCACGGGTCTGTTGTCGGGAATGTGCACAGGCGAGGTTTGTCATGGTGAATTTGTGAAGCGGTGACGGCAGCATGCGGTTAACGCACGAAACATTCAAAGGCACACAATACATCACGACTCAGCATAAATTACACTGAATCGTGATGCCGCCAAGATCCAACAATGATCTGAGTGCATGGTTCACATTCTGTGTGTGTGTGTGTGTGTGTGTGTGTGTGTCTGTGTGTGGCAGAGGCTGTTGCAGCCACACAGGTATTATAGGGTGGATGACAGGTGGAGTAATTGCAGTGACTGCGCCTCACACTGCTCTTCCTGTCAGTACCGGGGGACGTCTGCGTAATGACTCTGACTGTAAGCCTGCTGCTGGATGAATGCACAGCCCACTCGGCTGCCGTCCCAGTGGGACTAATTTACTGCTGCGTCATTTTGCCTCGCCCCCCCCCCCCCCCCCCCCCCCCCCCCCCCCCCCCCCCCCCCCCCCCCCCCCCCCCCCNCTCGTGCCTCTCCCCCCCCCCCCCCCCCCCCCCTCCACAGCCCCCCCCACTCCCCCACCTGCCCCCTTCACAAACCAGCAGACTTGACCGTCTTGTAACGAAGGCGCCGGCTGCTGCTGAGCAGCCCTGATTGATGATTGATTCGCAGATTGATTGATTATGACTCATGTCTCTGTGATTGCTGGCAGCTCATTTGTTAACATTAGAGGCTGCATCGAGGTAAAGTTATGTTGGATTTATACGAAAAGAGCATTTGCCGTGCTAACTCAGGCCGCGTGGCTGCGGCACTGTGACATTTTGCGTCGGCGTTTATTTCAACCTGTGAACACATTTCAACAAGTGGCTTGATACCTGACCTTTAAGCTCCTCTGTATCTTTTTAATCATCGAGGTGAACTTCTCCTCGGACTTGTGGAGTGACACTCGCAACTTTCGAATCGTTCTTGCTTATTTTCAGAATCGTATTCAGTTGAGTTTGTCGGATCTGGACTCGTATTTAATCAAAAACAAAGAAAGGGGCAAAGAATTGGGGCATTGTGACCACCCTTGGCTGAGAAGCCCACAGAGTTCACCGCCCCCTGGTGGACTCATGGCTCCTCCCCCGTAACACAACTCAGAGCCATCACGGCAGCAATGAAGCGTCTCTGATACAGACACAGCTCTCACTTACAATAATGTGAGTAAATATTATTCATCACTTCCCATTTCTGCTACTTCATTTCCGACAAGTCACGACATCATCATCATCATCATCATCATCGTCATACAAACATACTCACTCATCGTTATTGAGAAGTCTACACAAGTTCATGTGGTGCAGAAGCAGCCATTGGTATCGATCGTATCTCCCACGTGCCGGAGTCCCCGCGCGTTCCCGTAGCTCCGCCTTCATGTCGGCCCTGTGGGCCTTTGGGTGGCGGCGCGCTGAGCGGGTTGGCCCCGTCACTGAAGCATCAAGGTTCATCGTTCCCTGTGGGAGATGTTTACAAAGGAAGCTCCAGCAGCTGGAGCAGTGGATGGCGCCTTGTAAAGTCATGCAGCTGAGGGGAATCTGCTGTTTTATTACAGCTCACGGTGAATAATGTCAGCGTGAACAGAGCCTCTCGCACTCCTCGTGAAAATCAAACACTGCATCTCCCACTCTTGAAATGAATGTTCACAAACTGTCATCTGACAGTCAGAGGTCACTCAGTAGGCTCTGTTGTTAGCTTCAATATGTCATAGGTAAATGTTCAGTGTAAAACAATCATATTTTTTTTATATTTCAAATATGCTTGATGGTTTTATCTGACCTGAAGATATTTAAAAAACTGTGTGCTATGTGACGGCGAGGTGACCAGCAGGTGTCACTCGGCGCTTTATTGATTTATTAATAGTTTCTCAGTTGGTCCGTCGTTGACGAATGTTCCTCTTTGAATATTTTAAAAATAACTCCTCCGTTTAAAAATAGTGGCACATAAATAAATGGAGGAATTATCAGCTGGTCCGTCCTCAGTAAAGTCTATTCCCTACAGGTTCTGAATTACTATTGGCTGACATGACATTTGACCTTTGACTGATTATAAATGTCCTCACTTTGTGGGGAACTCACCTTCGTCCCCGCATGGGCAAAATTATAGGAAACTTTCAAGAGAGGAGTGACTAATACTCTAATAAGAGTTCGCGGCACCTCAACACCTCATAGATCAGTGGATGAGTCACAGAATCAGCTCATAGGAGGTTATAGGTTCAATTCCCACTTGGATATATTTGACATTTTGTATCAAGTTGATAGCAGCACACAAAATAAACGGTCACCATTTGTGCCCAAATGGCTCCGTTGGATCAATCTGCCATATATACTTTGCCAGTAGGGTGCGTTTTATGGGATGAAATCCCATTTGGATCTTTCAGGTCAAGACACTTTTATGCAGCTCACCTTACCCACACACCTATAGAGAGAGCCACCTGTTATGGCTGTGATTAAATGGCTCAGTGGGATAAAGGTGTGACATATGTGCGGAAGGTTTTAAAATCAAGTCCCAATTGATTCTTTTTACGCCTGGTAACAAGTTTTAAACAGCACATCTGAAACACCGAGTCAGAGCTCTGTGACGCATGACAAACACCTGTGGCCTGTTGGATAGAGGTCGTACAGAGTGGTTAAGTGTTACAATGTCAAATCCCACCTGGAGCATTTCATCAATAGAGTTTAACACACACACACACACATACACACACAGTG
The DNA here is from genome assembly GCA_016785325.1 of Chascanopsetta lugubris. NCBI lineage: Eukaryota > Metazoa > Chordata > Actinopteri > Pleuronectiformes > Bothidae > Chascanopsetta > Chascanopsetta lugubris. The sequence goes on from JAFBJT010112437.1 coordinate 17,137, forward strand.
AACCGCATGCAAGGACTGTGGTGAAATAGCTCAGTGGGATTAAATTACAGCCTATATACATGTTTGGTAGGTTGATGGTCAGTGGATCAAATCCCACCTGGATTTTTAAGTTTTTCAGAGCAAATTGAAAGCTTTAATTTGCACACCTGAGGCACCCACAATCAACGAACAGGTGTGGCCAATTAGCAGTGAGATAAACATCTGTGTTCAACTCCCAACCAACACCACATGCCTGTTGCAAAAGTCTCGAAAGAAAAAGATAAAGCCCCAGAAGTGAAGAGCACAGAGATATGATGGCGCAGTGGTTTGACAAGCTGCCTATAGAGCAGTTGATCGCCAGTTCAAATCCCTTTGTTATTGAAGACTCAGAGTCTATCTGTTGTTCTATTTAAGTCCTCTGTCCCCAAAGACAAGATGAATTCGCCTGGAGATTTACAGGTAGCACAGATATGATGGTGTGGTGCTTTGGTCTGAAGCTCCTGCCCCCTGCTGGGTGTCAGTTCAAATCCCTGTGCTGCTGGAGACTCTGTTCCTTTTTGAAGTCCTCTGCCTCACAAGACTTGGATGTACACTGACATGGTGCTACAGTTTATGCCAACATAATGCATTGAGATAAAACATAAAATGTGACGTTATATTCACTATGTTTTATTTATTTTACGATTTGTTTAATACTTCCTGTAATTTGATGCATTTCATATAATCATGTAAATATAAATATTTGATATGATCATTTATGTCTATCTCCACTTAGACCTGTGAGAGACAGTGGGGGTTAGAGGGGAGGAGGAGGGGGGTGAGGCGGGTGGGGGATGCACCTTTGGAGCCTGAGTTTCAAACTCCTCTTTGAAAAGTCCAAAAAAACATCCCAAAATGTCCCCACAAGAATAGAATGAAAAACAAGTTTGTGTCAAAGAGAGAGAAAAGGTGTGAAAAGGTCGAGAGACATAGTGAATGTATCAGTGAGGGAGGAGAGATTTTTGGAACCCACTATCGATTTTTCCTCAACTTTTCTCCATCACTCATACAAAGACTATGTCTCTTGACCTTTTCACACCTTTCCCTCTGTGTGTTTCTATACTTGTGAGGACACTCGTTCACTTCATGCATTAAACGTGTCTCTTTCCGCACTAATTGTTTATATTTGTAGTTTACTGCAAGTCTATATGTAACTAAACCTTATAAAATGAACCTTTTATCAAAATAGATCAGCTTTTTTCTTTGCACATTTTTTTCTTCTTTTTCTTTATTTTAATCTTATCTTTTATTTTTGCACATATTGCACAGTTTCCTCTATCACTTTAATACTTCTTAATGTTCTTTGATTTGTTACTGTGAGCTGCTGTAATAGGTGAATTTCCCCGAGGTGGGATGAATTAAAGCGTTCTATTCTATTTAAATCAGCGAGTGTCTTCACAAGTGGAGAAAGCCCCAGAGGGAAAGTTGTGAAAAGGTCGAGAGACATAGTCTTTGTATGAGTGAGGGAGAAAAGTTGAGGCAAATCGATGGTGGGTTCCGCCCTAAATCTTTCTTCCCTCACTGATACATTCACAATGTCTCTCGACCTTTTCACACCTCTGTCGCTCAAGCGCACTTTTCGAAGACACGTTTGAAAACATATATATATATATATATATAAGACAGAGGACTCATTGGTGACATGTTTGCAAATGATTTGAAAAAACAAACACACATGCGAGTAAGTGAAGCGTACAAAGTATAATCTGTAAAGATGAATGATATTAACAACAGTAGCGCAAGTGGCACACTGCTCAAAGACTCAGGGGATCAGGGCTGTCACTTTGAGGCATTAGAAGCCAGTGTGAACACCTTTGTGCAGCTTCAGCAGAGGTAGCGGCACCTGGAGACAATTAGGAGCAAAATAACATGATCATTGTAGATTAGTCACATTCAACAGAAGTCCAAAGCAAAAGATGAATTTGACCCCGATAAGAAGATAAACGGGCGGCGGAGGAGTTTCATTCAGCTGACGTTATAAACTCCCTGATGCAAAGTTTAACAAGAGAGGGAAATTAAATTAAAAGTAGACTTGCCCATATGCTGATCTGCTGCAGCAGCTCCATCCACATGGCCGTCGAAGAATACGCCACACAGATGTCACCTTTAGGGCAGGGAGCCTTCATGCTGGCAGAGTCAAGTCACTGTTCCACAGCCGACGCTCAGTCCGCACCAGAGGCCATCGTGGACTGAGGAGCCGCCACTGAAACTGGAAGAGAAACGCAAATGTACCTTGAGTTTTCTCTGTTACAATTAACTGATTGTAAATAGGTTGTGGATTTCTCCCGCTGTAAATATATTAGATATATTTACATATCTATTTTTATTTTTTTATAGAGTTTTCTTCTTATTTCTGGTACTCTTGTTGTTTTCCCTCTTAGCACCACCCGAGTTGTCTATTCAATCTCGTTGTACATTGTGTATAATGACAATAAAGGCATTCTATTCTAAAAAATATATATTTTTACATCATTTCCTCTCTCTCCAGAAGCTCCCCCCCCCCCCATGGTCTGTGTCCCCTGCAGCTCCGGATGCTTGCTCCTAGCTCTGAGGGCAAGGCACCAGCCTGCAGACTGACTGTGGAGGTAAGCTGTCAACACTCACACGGACACAAAGACAAGTGAGGTACTCTCCCACCCACCGTGTGGATCCAGAATCACAGAGACACTTCATGCGGCTAAACAACTTATCTCACCTTCCTCTGAAGATGGAGCCACATAGGGAGCTGATCAGAGCAGCGGAGATGCAGCTGTTTTTGTTTCAGAAGAATCACAGAGAATCATTAAAACCGTGCAATCTACTTCTAATAGATATTTTTTATACATACACTAAATAAATAACGTTACACATGAATGAAATATGCATTTGGTTAAAAAAAATATGCAGAAATACAATTTTAAGGCATCAAATTGACCTACTTTATTTATAGTGTGGCATTCAGTGGAAAAAAGTGGGCGTAAGAGCTGGCTATAAAATAAACAACACAAAACAAAATAATATATTAGCTTAACTCACTGAAAACACCTCAAATCGTTACTCTGTATGAAGGAAACATTACCAAAACACATCTATAGATTTGTTACACAAATGAAAACACTAATCCTACCTTGTTGACGAACAAAAAACACAACATACACTTTGTTGACACGCATACAAACACTCTTGACTGAAGCTAAACTCATTATCCATCTCCGTGGGTTTTTTTCGCCGTTTCTCCTTTTTGCTTCCTGTTTACTTTCGGTTTAACAGGAAGTATTAAAAGTTATGCCCAGTTCTTGCTGAGATGAAGGTAAATATCCTCCCGTGTCTTGTTTTTCATTTAATTCTAATTTTACAAGCCAGTATTGGAATCCATTTAGCAGTGTTTCTGATTTTCAAACTTTCTTCATTTAATAATAATAACCTAATTAATACTATAACAAATTCCTTGTTTGTCTATTTATTAAATGTATAGTACAGATGCACAAACACAAAAATATCATCCTGTTTGCAATATCTAGTTTGAATCGAATTCAACTAGTCCCCAGTACTTTTATTTTTCTTTCAATCGAACTATTATAAGACGGTTTTGTGAGAATTTCCCCTTGGAATATAAAGTATTTGGATACTAATTCTAATTTGTATTAGCTAAATTGTACATTGTTACACTGTGTATATATTTATATATATATATATAAAAGACGCTTTTATCCAAAGTGACGTACATATCAGAATGTTTTGTTATAAGTTGTGACATCACTATGAGGATATCATGGTTCAGTGCAACTGTAATGAAAACAAAAGGATGTCTGAAGGAAAGCTATCATCCCACAAGTTGATCAGTAAGAAGCTTTGCAGATAAAGTTTAGGAATGAATAATCAGAGGCTGAGTTGGACGTAAAATCCCGGCTCGTGATTGAATATCACTCCCCATCAGTGGCGCCGGCGCTTTGGCTCGTCGGCTTCATGTGTCAGTGGTGTGATTGGTCTCCAGCAGCTTAAACTGATGTATCTGTCCTATAAAGTGAAACAGACGGCCCAGGCTTTACCTGGGTGATTTAGGCAGGCGCTGAGTCAGCAACCTGTCCGCCCTAATGGCTCTCTGCTCTAGTGTATGGCTTACACTATAGGGATTAAGGCCTGGCTTTCCCCTTGGTCTCTGAATTAGTAAAGCCAATACACTTATTTTCACATGAGCACAAGAAGGACGACATCACAAATCATTTGAAGGCATGAATGATAAACTCTATCCATGCCACTCAGTAAGTATGTAAGAGTAATGCGAACTTTTCTGTTCCTACTGACCATAATGAAATGTGAATTATCGAGTGTCTAGTCTCCTGAATGTACTCATTGCCCTTTTGAGTATTGCAGAATTTCACAAATGCGTATGAATCTATTTCAAACTGCTTCATGGTAAAGAATCAGTCACATAAACAGTTTTTTAAACGTTGTTAGAAAATATAAGTGAGTATTATTGGTCATTGGGATGTCTGATGGCTGCCCGTGCCTATGGTTACAGAGTGTCGATAGCCAGTACAACATGCATTGGTTTCAGCAGTGGCTCGAGTGGCAGAGTGGGTCGCTCACAAATTGCACAGTCAGCAGTTCTGTCCCTGCTTCTTGCAGTGCATGTCAACGTGTCCTTGGATAAGACCCTTTAACGCTCCTCATCAGCATGTGATGAGGGTGAATGAGGCTCTGTGAGAGATCGATACGTAACAAATGGAATGTACTTACAGCACATGGAGCTCCTCTGCTCAGCATGACTGTTGAAAAGTTGAACAAAGCCCAAATGAATCCAATTCTAAAATAATCATAGTGTTACCCATACTGAAATATACTACAACACATATATGTCCCTTCATCAGCGGTTAGACAGCCATGTATATTATCCATAGGGTGATGTAATACCAATACATTCATCTACTATCGGGATATAAGATGAAAGAAGAAGTAACATTTCTTACACCCTGTTCTATTAGAAATACGTGTATATATTTAAGTTACATGTCAATATGTTGAAATCACATACTATGTAGAAAATGGATACATTAAACATATTACTACTCATATGTTGCATATATGTGTATCACACATACTTTTATATATGTAGGGATCATATGGATGTGTCAATGTATGAAATTGTCCTGATATAGTCATGCATCGTACGTATTTTTCATATGTACGTCAAATTATTTTCCGAATATGGAACATAGACATTTGCACAAGGGAGCACAATGGTGTCGGCAGATGATGTTAAACTGTATATGAAGGGTCCTTGAGACTTAAGTCCTTGAGAAATGCACAGTATTTACTTTGCATTGAATCTCCAGCTGTGTGCTCACATGCACAATGGAGACTGCAGATCCACCCATGGACACGGAACATGCGACCTACGCACGGTCAAATAAAACCGTGGCCGTCACTTATTTACCCGTCCATCCGTTCTCCAGCACTTTCAGTATAAAATCAAGAAATGAGCAGTAGTTGTGTGTAGTCTTAAAAGTCACCGGTCCAACCCTGTGTAGAAATGTTCCCCCGTCACGTCCCCTCACCCTGTCCTCTGACTCCCCCCCCCCCCCCCCGCCCCCCCCCCCATCTCCTCCACCTTCCTGTGGCCGGGCTCTCGCGTCTCTTGTTACCCCTCTTCCCCTGTCTGCATCGATACTGAGCACTCCATGCGATCCTCGCCTGGTTCAATAATGTCGTGCACTCGTTTGGGCCGAGGCCCCTCCAGGGGCGCTCCCCTGCAAACGAGATATAGAGGGGCCAAATTAAAATGCTGCTGCTGTGACTGTCCATGGACTCCAAGGCAGTTTGCACTCGGGTCTCTTGGGGTATTGAACGTGCGGCAGGAGTCAACTGCTGGGAATACGGTCCTATTGTCACGGTAACGGAAAGATGCTCACGGAAGCACTTAGCATGACGAGATCATCCCATTGACGTGTGCTTGTTGAATAATGGTTCGGTGGAGTTTTGAAGGAGGTGAGCATTGAGATGGGGGGGGGGGGGGGGGGGGGGGCGGCCGGGGGACCATTGTGCGGGTGCGGGTGTTGTGTTGTCGCATGGTCCGAGCGCAATGGCTTCACCCTCCTCTGGGTTTGAAACACTAAACAAACCTTTTCCGGCATCTTTCATCTCTCCAAACGAATGGCGGGGGCTCATGACCGGGGGGCTGCATGCCGTTCCATTCTACTGACGCTGTGTGTGTATGGGACAATACACACGAGTCCTGGTTTCTTGAGGCTCCGCCCACATGCTCCCGACAAGAAAACCTGGAAGCGGCCTGTAGTAGAGACTTAGCTCCGCCCCCCTCGCGCAGATGCGTGTGCATGCAGAAGAGCTTTGATACGATCCCAGCGGGTGAGTGCAGCTCTAATGAGGGCGATCTGCGCTGCAGGCCTGCCGCTCTAATTGATCATTACGCTGTGATCAGATAAGAGTGGCTGTAGATGGATGCAGCCTTCCGGTTTCCTCCTCCTCCTCCTCCTCCTCCTCCTCCTCCTCCTCCGAAGCGTGAAGGTAACTCTTCGTAGAGCCGGTGGCTCAGCAGACGACGGCGTGAAGAGGAGGAAGGTTTGAGGATCCTCTCTCTCTCTCTCTCTCTCTCTCTCTCTCTCTCTCTCTGAGGCTGGTTCATGCCTCTGCACTGAAGCTACACCATCATGTCGTTTAACCGGTCGCACTGTCAGAGACTCCAGGGCTCCGCCCTCTCTTCTTAAAGGTGCAGTGTGTAGGATGTGGTGACCTCTAGAGGTGAAGTGTCATGTTGTATCATCTCCTCACCCTCAGAACACGAGGAGAACCTGTGCTCGACTTCAGTCGTCATTTAAACTCAAAAGATTAGTTTAGTACGTCCACTTTTACTACTGTAACAACATGGCCGCCCCCGTAGAGAGGAGCCGCTCCTCATGTGAATATACATTCATGGACTTATTTAAAGGGGATGGAAAAACATTTCAAAACATGTCAGTATGTTATTGTTTTGTAACGTTTTTAGAAGCGATAAATTCCGTCCAGAATACGACACACTGCACCTTTAAGAACAATCATAAACCCATACAGCTGAACACTGATCTTTACTTCCTTTCCTTCCCTCGACACATGGAGGAAATCCTGCGGAAGACTTCAGTTATTATTAGATCCTCAAAAGGCTTTTATTCTGTCCACTCAGGGCTCCTGTAAATACATACACTCTTTGTGTCCCTCATTTCTGCCAAAAGAAAGAACTGTGAAATGCATGAACTCCACCTTTAAATAACTACATTACTTATTGATGTCACAAAGCACCCAGAGAAAACCACAGAAACGGTGTGTCGATGCGGCGTATGGTCGTCATGGAAACATCAGATGGGGAAGTGGGCGGGGCAGGTTGGCGGGGCAGGTGGGCGGGGTTTATTAAGCAGTGATGTCCATCTTGCTGTCCTTCCTTCTTTTGTCTGTCTCTCATGTGGATGTATTTTTCCCTGTTTCTATCAAACCCCGCCCCCTTCTCTTGTCTTTGTGTGTCCGTCTCTCTCTCTATCAATGTGTGTCCTCGTGTCTGTCTTTCTATGTGTCCCTCCCTCCCTTCCTTTCTTCCTTCCTTCCTTCCTTCCTTCCTTCTTTTCCCTTTCTTCTTCTTCCTCTTCTTCTTCTGTCTCTCTTCCTGTCGCTGTCATTGACTCTTGCTGTCTCCACCTTCGGTGAACTCAACAGGAGCAGCACCCGGTAAAGACTCCTCCTCCTCCTCCTCCTCCTCCTCCTCCTCCTCCTCCTCTTCCTCTCTTCCCTCGCTCTTCATCACCGGATCAAATGAGCTTCTCTCTCTTTCTTTCTTTGTTCTTCCGATGGTTTGTGCTCGTTCGTGACGTTCCACCGCTCGTGTTCTTCTCCATGCACCACGAACCACAGGAAACCGTCCGCACCGCGCCTCACGTCGCTTATTTACACCGTTATCAGAAGCTCCTCCCACTTCCTGGCTCATCCCAAAATGGGAAAAGAGGCGGAGCACAGGTAGAGCCAGAGGCGGAGCACAGGTAGAGCCAGAGGTGGGCCCGTGGTGCTGTCGCAGCATCCACAGAAGGCCGTGCCCAGGTGTCAGTCAAGAGGCCACGCCCCTTAATTATGCAGCATTTCAAACCTGGACAGAATGAAAAGAAGCCCCGCCCCCGTACAGTTGTCACGGTAACACATAGGACTGATGAAGACCAAAACCGTAGTTTGTACCAGACTTGTTTCATTCACCTCTGAAGTTGATCATTTTAACATGGGCGTCGATGGGGATCACCTTTGGAGCCTCAAGTGGCCAAACTGTGAACTGCAGGTCGAAGGCAAGATCAACAGATTAGAAAAAATCTTTATTCTAATACTCTTCAGCTGCTCCGATAGAGAGACCTCAGCCCTTCTCAGCTTCCTCTGTCTATTGATTATTGATCGGGTCTCACACACACACACACACACACACACACACACACACACAGAGCGGCTCAGACTCCACCAGTGTGTTTTGCGACGGGAGCTGAGTTCATCGTTAAAGAACGACCTTTGATGGACGACCTCGCTCCTGCCCCTCGTTGGCAGACGTCCAGGCGCCTTCTTGTTTGTTTTTTTTATTTTTTTTATTTTGAAATCGTTCCGTCCACTTCCAGTAAACATCAACTCTGCCGTTTGCCCCCCGACGCCCCAGTTCCTCCTCACTGATTCCGAACTCACTCGAACAGAGGAGGCGTTCGTCTCCCGGCCGACGATCGTTTCCCTCCGGTCGCGTTGGTGCTTGTTTATGTTTTGACGACATGTGATGTCACTTCCTCTTCCACTCCCGTGAGTCTTGCATAGCTTCCTGTCCCCGTCTCCTTCGATGCAGGGTGGTCCCTGCCCGGTCCAGGTGCAAAGACATGAACGGATTACTGATTTAAAGGGGCGATAAGGAACTTCCCCCCAAAAACGGTTGTTTCTGTCGCCGCCTGTGGCGGCAAAGTGAAGTGTCTCACTACTGGATTTGCTCAAAGGAACTCCAGCGGTGGCAGTCTGCTCTTCTCGCAACCCGTCGCGCACATCAAAGCGACGAGCGCATTCACACTGGCGCCGTTCGGTTCACTTTACAAACCCTGGTCCACATCCCACCATCGTTGGGTTCGTTTGGAGCGGTATGATCGCTCCGTCCAACCCGAGAGCGGATTTAACGAGTGAACTCTGATCCGAGGGTCTCGGAATTCTGGTGCGGTTCACTCACAGTGGTAAGCAAAGACAGGAAGTGAACCAAAGACAGGAAGTGAACAAAAAGACAGGTGATATCGTAGTCCAACCGAAAGAAGCAGAATGAAAGTGTGACCATTTTCGGCTCCGATTAAACCGACTCCCTCAGGCGCCACTGCCGCGCGCAAGCTAGCGCTACTCTGGCTAGCGCCAGATTGTTAGCTCCGACGTTGATTATCTGATGTCATGTGACTGCAGACACTTCATAAAGCATCTGTCTTTTGAATTTGAGTTTTAAACGTTGCCTGCACCTGTGACGGGAGATGGAAGCTATGTAAAACACGTCCATGTACAGACTCAGGATTATTGCGACATAATCCGAAACTTTCCCGCCATTTTTCTCCGACATACATTTCCCGTGAAGAACCGGCGAGCGGGCCAGTGAGAAAGAAAGAAAGAGGATTGGCTGGGCACTCTGCCGGGAGCTGCCTGTTGATATGGAATGAGTGAATGTGTCTGACGGTTTTTAACCTCAGATCCAAAAAAGAATCAAAACACGACGCTGCTTCTCAATGTCCATGAAACCACACGGTCAGGAAAGTGATCGCTTGCCCCGCCCCCTTTCCCCCCCCCCCTCCCCCCTCCTCCTGCACCGGGTTTCATGTTCGACGCCCACGTTTCTTTTTTTCCCCGCAGAAGAAGAGACAGTGAGCAATGTGCTGTTTTATACAATGTTGTTTCACCGTATAGACTTTTAAGATTTATGTCTGAGGCCACGCCCCCTCACCATCATCTCCCCATATGAATGAACAGTATGATAGCAGAAGGGGGATCGGGTAAAAGCCCCTCGGCAGTTTTCCACCTGTTCACTCCTCCACTGCGCCCTCTAACTTCCCTCGTTGTTGTTGTTGTTGTTGTTGGTCCTCGGCCGACCTGTAGGGGGAGCAGCAAGGGCAAAGACATCAGCACCATCAAGTCCCTGCGGGTGCTGAGGGTGCTGCGTCCTCTCAAGACCATCAAGCGCCTTCCCAAGTTAAAGGTATGTCCGGCGAGTCAGGAGATTATACGATATGAGATTAAGATCAAAGGATAAATCGCAATAAAATCCAGGATGTGTTCGATAGCATTCTGCAGGATTTAGTGCAGTGGAATCCAACGACCAAAGATCCAGGCTCTAGTCCGCGATGATGCCCTGAGATAAGACTCTCAGTGAAATCATAGCTCTGTACGTTTGTTTGGGTTGTGTTGTTTGGGTCGGAGCTTGAAAGTGTGTTTACTAAGCCCTCTCCTCCTCCCCCTGGTGGTCAGGCGGTGTTTGACTGTGTGGTGAACTCCCTGAAGAACGTTCTGAACATCCTGATCGTCTACATGCTCTTCATGTTCATCTTCGCCGTCGTGGCCGTGCAGCTGTTCAAAGGTCGATTCTTCTACTGCACCGACGAGTCCAAGGAGTTCGAGCGCGACTGCAGGTAAACGACCCGCGGCGCTCGTGACCGTACGAGCGGATATTCTGGAACCGGGTTCGACTGTGATGTTTCCTCGCGCTTATCTTTGATCCACTGATCTGGTCTTATCAAGATTAGAGTTATTTTTAAAGTAGTCGTCGTCATGAAGTTGATCCGACAGCAGGGGAGTAACAGTGTATCGTGACGATACGAGTCGGTACGGTGGAAATCCGTATCGCCATATCTGATAGGTCATATTTGTCAAGTCCAGGGGTCCGTCACGTGTCAGCGCGAGAGAGAGAGAGAGAGAGAGAGAGAGAGAGAGAGCGAGCGAGCGAGCGCGAGCGCGCGGCTCTGTCAGCGCTGACTCACCCTCAGTAAAGACAGACACAGATTGAACTCCTCCGGAACAGAAAGGTGTAAAGTGACCGTCGATGTCTCGTTGGACTTCCTGTAACGTAGTGGACCAGCTCCAACACTATTCCTCACGCGCTGCAACCGAGCAGCGAGCCACACGCTAAGGGACCGTCTGCAAATTGTGGCACCGGGAAGAACCTGATCAAATTAAAATCAACATGACATTCACCACAGTTACTGTAGAGTCAGCGATGTTCACACTGTTCTCAGAAATAAACCATGGCTTCATGTTTATTGATATTTCAGAATATTGATCACATCTATTAGTCAATAGCTCCGCCCCCTGACACCCCAGGGTCACCAGATTCACCTGACTGATCGAAGATGCTACTCCAGCAAAGAATCTGGAAATAAGAAATAAATGATTGATGTTTACACAGAGGTGTATGTCATTATGTCATTATGCTCTTTCACGGCTACATGTCGCTAAAATTCACACACTGTCCCTTTAAAAAAATAATCGCTACAATATGGTATCGTATTGTTATCGTGACGCACATATCCTGTATCGTATCGTGAGATTAGAGCATCGTTACTCCCCGACTCAATTCCAATTTTCTTTTCTCGTCAGGACCTTAATGTTCATTCATTCATCGTCTTTATTTCTTAATGTGTCATAGAAACTCAGTGATGTTTGTTTACATTACTTTAAGTCCTGTGATGTGTTGACTGTGAAAATCATTTATAGACATGAAAAACAAATTCGACCGTAGATGTGAATGTTTGTATTATTGTGTCAGGCAGATGCTGCCCCCTAGAGGAGCCAGCGGGGGAACATTTATCACTGACCTCTAAACAATTTCTCAGCTTTAGAAATATGTGGTTCATTTCTGCATTATTCACTTTTCTAATATCAGTCTTGATTAACGTGTATATTTGTTTGTGTAGTGGTTAAATTTACCCCTGTGTTGTGTCTGTCAGGGGCGATGTGTGTGTGTAGTGGTTAGCTTTACCCCTGTGTTGTGTCTGTCAGGGGCGATGTGTGTGTGTAGTGGTTAGATTGACCCCTGTGTTGTGTCTGTCAGGGGCGAGTACCTGGTGTACGACAGGGACGAGGTTAAAGCTCAGAAGCGGGAGTGGAAGAAGTACGATTTCCACTACGACAACGTGGCTTGGGCCCTGCTCACCCTCTTCACGGTCTCTACTGGAGAGGGGTGGCCGCAGTGAGTGCACACACACACACACACACACACACACACAGACACACACACACACACACACACACACACGAGTGACCTATGTCAGAAAATACCTAGTCACATTGGTCAAAACTCTCTCATGAGGTTTGCAAAAATTAAAACGATTTATTGTTGAAAATAAAACCAAATATTGTAATTAAAGGTTCAGAATATGGGATTTGGTGACATCTAGTGGTGAATCTTCACTTCAGCCTTCAGTTGGCATTAAAACTGATTTCGTTTGTCCATTCTGGGCTACTGTAAAAACATGGTGGTGCAACATGGCGCCCTCTAGTGGAGAGGAGCTGCTCCTCATGTAAAAGACTTGTGTAATTTTATACATTGATAGAATGAGTTTAAATTCCATATCATTCTGACTGTGCCTAAAGGGTGGGTGGAGAGGCTGGGAATTGAACCCACAACCTCATCCAACCCAATCCAACTTTATTCACAAAGAGTAAAACAGATAAAGATAAATCATGCGTGACATGAAGTCTTTGAGAGATGTGCTTATTAAAGACACTGACTGAATGTTTGAATAAATACTGTGGCGTTTTATTTTGAAGTTTATTGTTACTTTGTGTCCGGCAGGGTGTTAAAACACTCAGTGGACTCCACGTATGAGAACCAGGGCCCGAGCCCGGGATACAGGATGGAGATGTCCATCTTTTACGTGGTGTACTTCGTTGTCTTCCCCTTCTTCTTCGTAAACATCTTCGTGGCTCTGATCATCATCACCTTCCAGGAGCAGGGAGACAAGATGATGGAGGACTACAGCTTAGAAAAGAACGAGGTGGGCCTTTCAACTTCCTCTTTCTTTCTTTGTTTGTTTGTGTGTTTCTTTGTTTGTTTGTTTGTGTTGACGTCCCTGTCCCCGTCCTCTCCTCCCTCAGAGAGCCTGTATAGATTTCGCCATAAACGCCCGGCCCCTGACGCGCCACATGCCCAAGAACAAGCTCAGCTTCCAGTATCGCATGTGGCAGTTCGTGGTGTCTCCGCCCTTCGAGTACAGCATCATGGCGCTGATCGCACTCAACACCATCGTCCTCATGATGAAGGTACCAGTCCCACTCTGTGCCTCACTCTGTGTCTCACTCTGTCTCACTCTGCGCCTCACTCTGTGCCTCACTCTGTGCCTCACTCTGTCTCACTCTGTGTCTCACTCTGTGTCTCACTCTGTGTCTCACTCTGTCTCACTCTGTGTCTCACTCTGTGTCTCACTCTGTGCCTCACTCTGTGCCTCACTCTGTGCCTCACTCTGTGCCTCACTCTGTGTCTCACTCTGTCTCACTCTGTGTCTCACTCTGTGCCTCACTCTGTGCCTCACTCTGTGTCTCACTCTGTTTCACTGTGTCTCACTCTGTCTCACTCTGTGTCTCACTCTGTGTCTCACACTGTGTCTCACTCTGTGTCTCACTCTGTTTCACTGTGTCTCACTCTGTTTCACTGTGTCTCACTCTGTTTCACTGTGTCTCACTCTGTTTCACTCTGTGTCTCACTCTGTGTCTCACTCTGTGCCTCACTCTGTGTCTCACTCTGTGCCTCACTCTGTGTCTCACTCTGTGTCTCACACTCGTTCATATTTGAAAATGAGTGAGCTTTGTTTTGAAAAACAACACCAGTCCATCTGAATAAATACAAACAGTTCCCTTGTGCTCAGAAATACAGAAAAACACTCATTTCAAAATAAGACTGGAAACAAATAGGGGTGGTTTTCTATCGTGGGACTTTTATTTTGAAGGTGAACAAAGTGAGGGGGCGGAGCTGTGGCCCTGAGTCTATCAGATGCAGCTGCGCCTCCTCGCGTGTAAACAACAAACATGACAGAATCACACACACCGGAAACGGAAGTATTTCAAAATAAAAGCATATTTCGGCAAACTTCCCGTATAAACAGAGCAGCTCGTTCTCTGCGCTTTTGTTTTGCTAAATTTCTGGACGCCGACGATCGTGGGTTTGTTTCGTCTTCAGTTCGACGGAGCATCGAAAGAATACGACGACGTCCTGAAGAACCTCAACATCGTGTTCACCACCTTCTTCTTCATGGAGTCCATCCTCAAGATCATCGCTTTCGGCCCTCTGGTAACACACACACACACACACACACACACACACACACACACACACACACACACACACACACACACACACACACACACATATGCGTGATTTCATCCCATTACTCATTGATGAAGGTGCAGGTTGTTTCGGCTCTTCCTGTCCCTGAACAACCCATAATATTACTGTGAGAGTCACGCTACCTGCCTGTCTCCTTCCAGCCCGTCGCCATGGAAACAGCAGCACCAGTGTCCAGGGGTGAAGCCCTGTTCTGGTCTCCTGGATTCAGACTGACTGGGATCTAGGATCCAGTCGTTGACCTATAACATCTCATCTCTCCCTCCCTCTGTCTGTCTCTCTCTCTCTCTCTCCCTCTCCCTCCCCCCCCCTCTCTCTCTCTCTCTCCCTCCCTTCCTCTCCCTCCCCCGCTCCCCCCCTCTCTCTCTCTCTCCTGACAGAATTACTTCAGAGACGCCTGGAACATTTTTGATTTTGTGTCGGTCCTCGGGAGCATCACTGACATATTGGTGACAGAGTTAGGGGTAAGTGTGTGTCGAAGTGTGTGTCGAAGTGTGTGTCGAAGTGTGTGTCGAAGTGTGTGTCGAAGTGTGTGTCGAAGTGTGTGTCGAAGTGTGTGTTTGTTTCATGACGTGTTTTTAAAACAAAACACTGTTTTTGCTTCTCGGGGCTCGAGTGAAACATCAGCCCAGAGGTTTTCAAACGTCTTATCTTTGAAAACATGTTGTTTACGAGTTAAAGGCACATTCCACACAAAAACAGTGAGATCACAGTTATTCCCATGAAATGTCCCGGGCTGGTGTTTCTTTGAAGTTGCGTCCTGGAATCAGTGTGTATCACACACACACACACACACGCACACACACGGACTTTCTAGCATCCCTGTGTGTGTGTGTGTGTGTTTCTAGCATCCCCGTGTGTGTGTGTGTGTGTTTCTAGCATCCCTGTGTGTGTGTGTGTGTGTGTGTGTGTGTGTTTCTGGCATCCCTGTGTGTGTGTGTGTGTGTGTGTGTTGTAAAAGTATTCTGTTCGATATGAAGCGTTGATGTTTGGACGTGTTGTCGTTTGTTGTGTCTGAACTCAGCTCCTCTCTGTTGTCCACGTCAAACCTCGTCTCACTCGCGCCGACCAGCGCGTAACTCAGCCAATCACTGAGCGCTCACATGATTAGCGTCGGCCCCCGGCGCTGAATTAGCATCTTAGCTCGCTGACATCAGGTGGCGTCGGCGTCCTGATGATTTCAGGCGTCTGATCGATCGGAGAAGCGGCTGCTGGTGAAAACACACGTTGACACAAACCAACTCCAAATTACTCCCAGAAGAGAGTTTCCTCCCAAACGGACCCGAGATTCATCTGTTCAAAAAGTATTTTAAAGGTGCAGTGTGTGAGATGTGGTGACCTCTAGAGGTGAAGTGTCGTATCATCAGCTCACCCTCACTCTTCTGAACATGAGCAGAACCTGTGGTTCTTCAGTTGTTGTTAAACCTCTACAGATGTTTGGTTCGTCCACTTTAACTACTGTAAAAACATGGCCGCCCCCGTAGAGAGGAGCCACTCCTCATGTAAATATACATTTTAAGGTCATGTAAAACATAAGTCATACATTGAGGTGATTATACATCTGTAAAAATGTGTGTAGTTGTTTTTTTTCTACAGATAGAAGTGACAAATATTGACTGAGATTTTACACACTGCACCTTTAACTTAACAGATGTGAAATAACCGCAATAAACTGGAAGAAAAATTATTATAATAACTCTGCACATGTAGAATCAAAAAAAGAAAAGAAAAAACAGCCAATGTCACAACTCTCCATTAATTTGATCTAATAATAACAATAATAACAATAATAATGATAATTGTAGCTAATAGAGTGGACAACAGTGAGGGGCGGGGCTACCTTGTTGTTGTTGTTGTTGACTTGTTGTGTGTCGCTGCCGTTTCCAATGACGCCCATAATGACTCTGTCTTCCTCTTCTATCTCTTCACATGCTCTCTTTAATCCTCTCTACTTTTTTGGCCCCTCCCCCTTTCCCTTTCCCCCTCCCCCTCTTCCTCCTCTTCTGATATAAATCCATCCAATCAAAATGCACTATGAAACTCCTCTTCATCGTGTTCTCTCCATCCGTGCTGCGCCATGACAACATGTGATGATGATGATGATGATGATGATGATGATGATGATGATGATGGTGGTGGTGGTGGTGGTGGTGGTGGTGGTGGTGTGCGTCTCATCGTCTCCCTGCCACAATAAAACAACAAATCTCAACCACCCCCCGCCCCGCCCCCCCACCCCTCCCCCTCTGTCTCACCCGCTGACTGATTGTAAACAAAAACAACAACAACAACAAAAACAAACAAATAAACATAAATCCTCACTTCCTCCCCATTCATCTCTCTACATCTCCGCACATGTAGAATCTGGTTGGTTTGTAATT
>JAFBJT010112439.1:30703-47194 GCA_016785325.1 Chascanopsetta lugubris
ACACACACACACACACACACACACACACACACACACACACACACACACACACACACACACACACACACACACAAACACACTGTATTTACATTACAAATCAGACACTTGCACACAGGCTGTTGTGATCAGTTCCTCACAGTCTCTTTAAAACAATTATTTTTTGATCTATTGCAACTTAGGAGATTGGTTTTGTGCATTATGTCTATTGCCTTTGATAATGTATGAGCCTGTAGCATCATCACTAACACACAGACACACAAGCCTCACATCATCTGCTCTGCACCAATCAAAACCAAGTAAGGCAGAACACAGTTTCCTCTGTGACTGTGAGATCGCTGCACACTTTGTGCTAAATATAAGTAAACACACTGGTACTCGCACACACGGATGATTCAGCATGCGTGTCACATGTGGTCATTTTCTTTATGAGGATGTTTCAGATGTTCCCCCACTCACCCGCCTCTCTAATCTGCACAGGTTAGTTCCTCTTGTCGTGCCTGTGCCTCTGTAGTCGTTTAAACAGGGGCCCCGGCTAATGATTACACAACAGAGCCGTGTTGTGGTGGCCCTGCGCGTGTGAGAAAGCCACTGGTTATAGTTTCCTCACAGCTTTTGTTGAAGTAGACAGAGACACATTAAAATGTTTCGCGTTGCCTCTGCTCCTGCACCCTCTCCCCTCCCCTCCTCTCCTCTCCTGGCTCACATTATACACTCTGGCTGTTGCCGCAGCATTAGTGATGGCAGATGATTTCAGCTTGTCACAATGTCTCAAACTACTTTGCTTCTTCCTCCACCTCTTTGCATCATTTGCATGCAGCATGCAACACCCGCATTGCGCCTTTATCAAAAGCTGTTGCTTGGCGCTGGCATGAGGGAACAGCATCCCAGAGAGGTGGTGTTCAGAGATTTGACAGTCACATTTCCAATGGAGCAGGAACAAGCCAGCACAAGTGAGAAGGCAGTGTTCTCAAATACATTCGTCACAGTGGCTGCAGCGCTTTGGAAAGGTTTCTCCAAAGCATTGGGCCTCATGCAGTACGTGATGACAGGCAGCTGATAGTAAAGGATGACCTTGCGGAAAAAAAAATTGAAGTCACTGCAACGTGGCACTGATTGTACGGTGGCCCTGAGAGCGCAATACACTGCAACCCCAGTAAACACACAGAGCAACAAGAAACGTCAATTTGACAACATGTACAAATCCCTAACCCTCACTTGAGAGCTATCAATCAATCAATCAATCGAACAAACAGTCAGTCCAATACTGCCTACGTTCAGATATCACTATTTATCTCTTAATGCGATGTGACAAAGGTACAAAGGGTAGATTTGCGTAATTTCTTTTGGCAGAAATATATGAATGAAAATATAAAATATCTATGTTTATTTTGGTGTATAAACACCTACATGTAAAAAGTGTTGTTTAAATTAACTCTTTGCATTCATACTAAGAGCAAGGGCACGTCGGGACTAATGGAGATATTGCAGTACCACCATTTGGCCACTTGGCCGTTTATGCTTTAAAGTTCAGCACATTTCCTAGATTCTGTTCTGACAATAGATCCATGATTGACGTAAAAGTTCAGACTGTGTTCATCACTTGCGTCTCATTTTCTATTTCCAGTCAAATCTCTTTGTATTACCAAATTAATTGTATTCCATTTTCTTGCACTATACGCATACACCTTTACATTGTGTGCTGAGACCTCAGGTCCAATGTACTGACTCAATGCACCAAAACATCATGTAACTGCTTTCGCATCTGTTGGAAAATAAGACAAGTCCTACTTGACTGTAAATGGGAAAATTACAATGCAACATCGAAGTAGGGGAATGTCTGGTTTCAAATGAAGATGTTCATATGGAGAGTTCAGCGTTGCTGGTCTTGTTGGACAACAGGAAGGACAACTGGCTGCCAGAGTTTGAACGGAATGGCAAAGTGAATAGAAGGGAGGAATTCATCAGAGAGACGGCTACACTGAAAAGCCTGAATAGGGACTCAAAGACTTGGGACAGACTCCTGGAGGCTTTGCATGAGAGTTGAGTGACCTTAGCCGTCTTTCATTTGTCGGTCCACCGCAACTTGTGAAGAGCGCAAGGTGGCCAGAGAGTTGTTATTGCCAGATTCCAATCAGTCCTCCTTGGACCAGGCGCCTCTCTGTCTCCGCAGGCCAAAGGCTCGACCTACACACCACCAACCCCATGCCCCCCCTTTTAGAAGAGGGGGATAAACAAGAGCACTAGTTTGGGGTGCTTGAAGAGGAAGAGAGGGGCGTTATCAACACACACACACACACACACACACACACACACACACACACACACACACACACACACACACACACACACACAGAGGCTGGAAAGTGTTTGGGACAGAGCAGACACAATAACAAGGCGCTGAGAGACCCACAACAAGAGTGAGACGACAGTGATTCAGGTTCAAAGTGGAGAAGAAGAGTGTGATTTGGGCTCGATGACCCGGACGCGCTAGGAGCTCCGTGTTTACAATTCATAAGCCGAGGGAAGAGGAGGATCGGAGAGCGTCTGAGTATCCTCATTACTCATTACATCCTCATTAAGACTCAGATCTGAGTGTAAAACAGAGCGCATGCAGGCAAAGGAGGCGTCTCACATGTCAAACCCTGACATGCACCACTACTGTCGTCACATGGTCTTTTGAAACCGAGGTTAGATTTGGTTTCTGGGGCAGCTCTTTCATGTGTCTTAGAAACCATCCCAAGACACACGGACTCCGACCGTCAGCGAGGACTTTGAGGTCCGAGCTACTGGCTCCTTCAAAGATGTGAAGGGTCAAAGAGAGCGCTGCCGTGTTTGAACATCACAAACTCTGCTGCTGGTCTTCAAGGCACACACTGATATCTTTTGCCTTCAGTGTATGGAACATGTTCATGTTCGGATGGTAACTCAGGTCACGGTGTAATAGCTGTATGCACAGTAATGTGAATGGCGCACCTTGTTGTTCACAGCGACACCTCTGGCAGTGAGGGTGCGTGCGGGCAGTATTCTGATGGTCAGTCACGAAGCTGTGGTCACCAGTGGGCATTGAACAAACCCATCACAACAAAGCCATCTGGTCCCCCCCTCAAGCTTGACAGGGATAATGGCACCAGAACAAGCATCCAACCAGTTACAGAGGGGCGGAGCTTCATCATTGGCAATGGAACACTGTTGCTGCTGCGCCACTTGGGAGCAATCAGGTCATGAGCGACCACGTCAATGTCACACACACGTCACACGATCGCTGACCCACGGGCTGAGTCTGGCAATGTCTTATTTCATCGCTTTTTGTAACATCCTGTTTGGGCTTAAAGGTGCAGTGTGTACGATTTCGCTCAATTTTGTCACCTCTGAGTGTATTGCAAAGCATTGACTTACATTTATAATCACCTAAATGTTTTTTTTTTCTTCCATTATCCATAAATGAGCCCATTTATGTAGACTTGCATGGAGGAGCTGGTGCTCTTTACAGGGGTGGCCATGTTTTTACAGTAGGCCAGAGGGGACGTACTAAACATCTTTTAATGTCAACTGAACTTTACCATAGGTTCTCCAAAATGCCAGGAAGGGTGAGGTGATAGATACGACATCACCTCTAGATGCCACCGAATCTTACACACTGCACCTTTAAGTGATTTTAGAGTTGCCTCATACACCTTTTGAAGTGACTATCATCGTCCGTTGCTTTCCACAAAGTGAAACCCAGCCCTCACCTGCGCACGATGCCACCTGCCATCAGCAACCAGAGGAAACCGATGACAAGCATCTATTCACAAACTCCCCCGCAGCGTTCACCCCCGCGGCTCAAAAACGAACATGTCACTCCTGATGTCATTGTCACGTATAGCGCTCGCCCAAATGTCAATCACTCGCCACGGTTTCAAGCAGAGAGGAGAATCCCTCTCAGGCTCGCTCCTGCCGTGCCAGGGCACGAGTGTCTGCCCCAGGACGAAGCTCCTCGAATGGGCTACAGGCCTTTGCTCCTCCCCCTGTGGTGCTGGGATCAGCAGGGTGCCCGGGGATTACACGACCACATGCGCTCTGCACTCCAGACATCGGGAGCGAGGGATCTGTATTGGAGAGATACAGGCGTTCTCATACACGGATTCTAGACGTATGATGTTACAGTTGACATCGGCCTCACAGACGCTTGACATAGTGTCAGCTGTGATGGGTGTCAGGGTTAACAGGAGCCATACAGCCGCACGAAGCTTCTCTGATGTTTGCCGGTGCGTTCGATCATTTCGAGGCCCGGGTGCGTTTGATTTGAGCCGCGCTGACGTGACCGTGCCTGACAGTCTCTGACACGTGTCGTGTCTCGTGTCGACACCGAGATGGAGACAGAGGGTATGGGACTGATTGGTTCGTGCAAGGTCACCGTGGAGCTCCAGGAAGCCATGTTGACGGCTTTGACCCTGACATGGTGTATCTGCCTATAGCCGTGACACCGGCGCTTCACAACGCATCGCAGCTTCGGATCAAGTGAGTAGAGCTTTCGGATTTACATAACAAACGTGCTCTGTTTTGCCTTTTGGTTCCTCTTCAGTATGACCGATAGAGATGAAAGAGATGAAAGCAAAAATGATTCTGCAACGATGCGAACTCTGTGAGGTTGCTCTCAAACACCCTGCTGCTCGCTGGCCTTTCGACATATTTGCGATGGCAATGCAAACAGC
Organism: Chascanopsetta lugubris; assembly: GCA_016785325.1. NCBI lineage: Eukaryota > Metazoa > Chordata > Actinopteri > Pleuronectiformes > Bothidae > Chascanopsetta > Chascanopsetta lugubris. Next base: position 35,398 of record JAFBJT010112439.1, read on the forward strand.
TGGTGGCCTATAGAACGCAGCGGGAATGAGACATTACAGGGAAAGAGTTCTAGATTTACAGGAGGTCAATGGTCAACACAAGGCTAGAATACATCATGTTTGATATGAAAAAATGTAGGTACAATTTCAATGCTTGAACAGCAATCTTTTTAAAAAGTGCTTTCTAACCAAGCAGCAGCCTGGATGACCCCTCGGAGCAACTTTACATTCACCCAGTCACACAAACATCCACACTGTGCATCAATCTGAAGCACTCTTAGAAAGAAAATCCATGAATACATTGGAGGATTGTGAGGTTCGGTATCTTGCCAAAGGACAAATCAGCTTTCAGAGTGGGCAAGGCGGGAATCAAGCCTCTGACCTTCTGGTCAGAGGACAGCTCCTCTAACCCCTCAGCCACAGCTGCCTGACCCAGTTACAGTGAATAGATGTCTGATGCTGCTCAGATGTGTAAATTGTAATCGTATCTCTCTTCACTCCGTCCTCTGCGTGTCCTTGTGTTCTTACTGTTCCTCTATTTTTTCCACAACCTGAGGCTCCAGGAGGCAGCGTGATTGACAGGCCTGCGCTCCGTCTCTGCCGGATGATAGCCCTCCCACATCTCCCGTTGCCAGGGCGACAGATGGGATTTCTCTTTCGAAACACTCCGTCTCCATCTCCGTCACCTCAGATTGGTGCGAGAGCGGCGGAGAGGAGGGGTGAGTGAGACTCAGTGGATCCAACACGTCCCCTGACGAACGGCAACGCAACAGACAAACTGTACAGTGAGCGTTCGTTTATGTTTCCGACTGTGACGGCGCATCGCCGCCCATCACACTCTGCTCCACACCAATCTCACACACCACTCGGTGGCTGGAGCGCAGCAGAGGGCCTGTCTGGGATTCACGGACAGAACACTCCTCTCCTCCGTCTTAGAGGAAGCGCAAGCAACTGACTTTTGAATTTCAGGAATCAGATGAAAACAAACAGCGTGCACGACCGCAAAGGCCCAAAAGTCCCCTTGACTTTCATTAAACTGCAACAAATTTAGACTTCAGTCGCCTAAATACGCCTATTTTTTTAAAAACAGGTCCCAGGTATCATTTTTCAGACACTATTGAATACGGTACGTTATTTTTAATGCTGAAGTGTTAACGGTATAACGTTTGTTGACACACCTGCATGCTCGGATGGGGCGTGAGGGTGAGGTGATAGATACAAAAAGCAACTTCGCCCGTAGATGTCACCAAATCGTACACAGTGCACCTTTAACACATTTAAGATTATGGGTAATCTTGTTTCATAGGTTTTGTATAATTTGTATAACATTAGCAAAACAGGATATAAAGATCAACATAAGAACCGGGAGCAGGTTGAAAACAACCTGGAGGCAGGAACCTCTCCAGCTGAGTCAGCCCTGGATGCGTCTCTCTCTCTCTCTCTCTCTCTCTCTCTCTCTCTCTCTTTGAGCTTTCTCTTTGTCACCAGGCCTCATCTCTGACAGGGTTGCTATTAGCAGCACTTAATCACTCACGCAGGCCCCGCCCATGGCCATGGCACACTTGGGCCAGTGCCAAATGAGATGGATGACATCATGCATCGTGGTCGTCGCCAATCCACTCAGGCTCCCAGACACCAATGCGGGGCCTCGGACACGATTAGCATCGAGCCTATGACATCATGCCGCAGACTGTTTCCCTACGGAGGCGGTGACATCATCCGGCGTGAGTCGCTTATTAGGATCCCTGGTGTTTGATAATATGCCTCTGGGCATTAATCATAGCGGACCAGGTGTGAAGAGTGACTCATATCTAGACTAGTGTCTAGGTGCCGTTCCAAATGAACCTGTGCGTGGAGCGGTGGAGCAGCCGTTTGTTGCGCGCACGGACATGTGATTTAAGCAGGAAGAGACAGTTTGATTGATCCCTTCCCACCGCATCCCACTGAGCCCTTCATTTACAATCGGACCCCACCCCGTGTAATACAATGAAAGCCTCGTATCTTGACTTAATTTGCCTGTGGGAAGACAAACTCTAGTATCTCCTTTATGGGATGAGACGCTTGGTTTCGAAATGCAAACGGAATAGTTCAGCGCACAGAGAGAGACGACACAGGAGCCTCTCTAATGTGACAGGGACCTTTAGAGAAAGATCTGGCCTCAACTTATTGTCCCTCCTTCCTGCCTCCCCCACCCAACCCCCGCGCCCCTCCCTCTGTTTCATCTAAAACCACCAGTGCATTCTCCCATCCTTTGTTAACACTGACCTGAAGTCACACATGCACGCACACACACACCTGTGAGGTCCAGCTGCGAATAACAGAGAGTGACAGGAGGTCATTGGACGTCCCCCACAAAGCGCACAACGCAAAACAGACATGTTGTCCATATAAGGCCTCGGCTATGACTTCCCTTCGCTGTTGTATACTTAACCACAACTTCATCCCTATTGGTTAGCATGATCGATCCAGATCAAACCTTCACCTGAAGCACAACTCACATGGGGCTGCTGACCCAAGCTGGGAGCTCAGAAACAATGACTGAACAGTTCATGCCTCTGTGTTGAAGTTTGAACGAAGGGACGAGTGAAGCCTGCGCAAACGCAGTCCCCGCTTTTACACTGCTGAACCACTAGAGGGCGTAGAGCGGAAACAGCAGTGAGAAAGCATGGTTTCTCCTCTTCTTCCGGTCTAATGGGTCTGTTTACTTCACAACAACGGGCAGTTCACGATGGCGTTGGAGCTGATGAATATCAAAATGAACATCTACTTATCTAGTCATTTAGAAAACAAGAGACATATGAATAGTTGTGTCCATTACGTGAGGCAGGCAGACAGAGTACAGTGTGGGGGCTGTGTGTTACATACGGGACAACTTGGATTCAGAAGCAAGTCCAAACAAGGCCATTTTTTTTTAAAGTGTCAATTAAATGAATAAACATACAAACAAATACATACATAAATATGATATAAACTCTTATCCATGTGCCAAATCAGTGGTGCTTACAAAGACACACACACACTAAGATTTACAATCACATTTTTCCAAAAGTAAATATGCATATATGCACTCATGACGTCTCACTGTATTTATTTACATGTATTTCTGTGTGAGTGTGTGTGTGTGTGTGTGTGTGTGTGTGTACACCGTCTGCCCCGCTGAGTTTAACTAAGCAGTGGATTACTGCTGTATCTTCCCATTAAGCCTGATCTCCTGCTGGATCTGTGAGGAGCCAGCTGCTCTGCGGCACACACTCTGGAGTTTCTGCCTCCTTTGAAAATAGAGCAACATCAAATAAGAAATACAAAGAAGAGTCCGAGGGAAGACTCACAAGGCTTCCCCCACAGAACGAGGCGAGTCCTCACAGGCAGCGCAAACAGCCACTGACGGGGGGGGGGGATAACAAACATTCCTGCAGCATGTATACGCAGACGCTGCCGTGCTTTCTGAACTGGAATTTAAACTAAGTATCTCTCTAAGTGAGGAGCCAGACAGGTGAGACGCTGAGCTGTTCAGTGATAATGAGGGAAGAACCAGGTGGACAAGTGTGACAGCTGGATTAGTCATGAAGGACCAGATACACACACACACACACACACACACACACACACACACACACACAGAATAGACGTGCCCATACATTAACATGCATGCACAGCTGCATCTTGTCAGATTTTACACCCTCTCTGTTCAGCAGGTATATAGGTGCCATGTTTAATTATGTCCGGATAATGAAGCGTGAGTGCAGACGCAGACAGTGTGAGTGGTGAGCTGCTGCATGAGCAGGATGCCTCACTGCTTGTAATTGTACTCTTGTGATCAATTAACACGGGGATTGGTCTGGACATGAGCCCGCAGATGCCAACAGAGGCCAGTTATTAATTTGCCGCCGCTCTGAAAGCGTGAGAGGACTCGTGTTCTGATTCCATGTGTCCTCATCCCACACGATGTGAAACACATGGGTCGGATTGTCACCAAATTGTCACATGGACTAAGCATCATCAAATGTGTTTATCTATTCATTCACCCGTACCCTTATCCATTTTAGGATGGTGGGGGTGGGGGGGGGGCGGGGGTAGGGGGGGGCTTCATCTTGGACACATCTCCAGTCCTTCAATGCAATAATAAATAAGGATTACTGCGGATAATCTGATGCTAATCAAAAATTAAGCAAATCATAAACGCTTTTGCTCAGCATCTGTAATAATCCCCGTCTTTGTCAACACTGAGACACACTAATCTGAAAACACACACCGTGTCAGTGTAAACGGAGCAGATCGTCCCCTCTGCAGTTTGTTGCTTAGTTACACCCCAGGTTGGCGAGTAGATCAGATTGTAATTGGATAACACTTTAACCACACTCATTTATTCTGATCGACCGATTTAATATTATTCCCTGGTGTCAACAATGAGACCTGAGTGCCATATAATCAATCTCCTCCTTCCTTTGGACAGGTTCAGCGCTGTTTACATGACAGTGAGGATGGGAGCTCATTAGCGACTTCAACCACCACCTCCACGCGCACAGTCACTGTGGGAAGACATTTACACTTCTACTTGACTTCACCGTGGGAACAGCGTGACTGTCGAGTGCTGTCCAAATGCAACAGATCACGCAAATGACATTTGAATAGCGGGTGTGGTCGGGGCCAGAGAGGCTTGAGGAATCCAGAGCACAGTCAAGAACCAATTGAGTGGGAAAGGGTTGCGGGTGGAGAGTTGTGCTACAGTGACTCATAGACTGCGTCTGTCTCAACATGTGTGGATTACGTTTCATCTGTACCGTCAGGTGCATAGCGACTCGTGGTTTGTCTGAGCAGCTCTTTTTTTAAATTTGTAATTTTTTTAACGAGACAACGTAATAACAACCTTCTCAAGTCACACATATCCAAGGTGGCTAAATCATACACTGACAAAAATATCTCTCTCCCCAGTTTCCCCCCTCTGACAGACCCACCCCCTCTTTGGCTCATCGCTTCGTCTGAGCGGCAACACCTCCAGCTCTCTGGAGCCCTCCCTTTACCAGTGGATACGAACCCAACGGTAATTTAGCTTTTGAATGAAATGTGAATATGTGCATTCACTGTTAAAACAGCTTTTGATCATGGGCCACAGCTCCGATTGGCAGAGAGAGAAACATAAGACCCGGGTGGACATGCAAACGATGCGAGACAGGAGAGTCAGATAGAAACATGAAGCATCAGGAGGGAAGAGAAACACGGAGAGAGAAACTCATCTCACGGATAATATGCAAAACGGCTCAACAGCCTTTGTTTGGCAGAGTTAGCTGTGCGTGGGAAATGTGTGTTTACTCTCTCATTTTGGTGTACAAATCCAGCGGCAATCTCCAGGGCTGACGGATGAGTCTAATAAGGAAGTGGAAAAAACGTGCAGTTCACAGGGTGGCCACTTGAGGCTGACTCCAAGAGCAAGTCAATCCCCATAGACTCCAATGTTAAAACGGTCAAATTTAGGGGTGAATCGAACAGGTCTAAGGCTTGGTACAAACTACGCCGCTTTGCTCAAAGGGCCCACCGCCAGCTCCACCTGTGCTCTGCCGCTTTGCTCGTTTTCGGATGATCCAGGAAGAGTTGGGCATCAACAAGATGGCGCCGCCCACAACAACCCGCAAAAGCACTCTGCAAAAACCTGTGGGTGACATCAGGGACGCTACGTCCTTTTTTATGTATAGTCTATCGGAAAAATGCATTTTTATCTTTTTCATTCTTACTCTGCACCCAAGAGTTTTACCAGCTCTCCTCAGCCTCTTTCACATGTGCAGACTTGATCAAATCAATCCAAAACCTCTCATTTGAGATTCTTTTCTGTTTACATTATTCGATAGTTGCCTCATTATGATGTGCATGTACATGCACCAAATGTTCATGTAGACCAAAACATTTTGCAGGAAATTGCGGGAGAAGAAACGTTCTTTCCCATTTCTGTGGGAAACAAACATGGACTGCCTCTTCAGGGACCGCACACCTCTGTTCTCCTGCAGGTCTGTTGGCAGCAACAATGGCCCATTGTGTCAGGCAGGAGTTTGACGCGAGCACACGTGAGAGGGGGAGGACGCATGTGGAAGATGCTCGGCGCACGAGTCGGCAGCTCCGCTTTTGTCCATCAAGACGCTATTTTAAAGTCTCCCACCCCATTTCTACTCGGCTCCGACACGATCCGCAAAGATGTCACGTTTACATCAGGGAAACATGTGCAGCGAGGATCATTCTACTCTGTAGTCTGGATGCTCACATGGACGCCGACACAAGCTTCTTTCAGAATGGGCCGCATCAGATCAGATTCTTGAATTCATTTCAGTCACACTGGTTTTTTAATTCTTTTTGCTCATGATCATTAAACATGGCTGGCGTAGCTCGTCACAGTGCAGAGCTGGAGAGACGAATCACTCCACATCCTCTACGGAATCCGCACAGAGCAACAGGATCAGCAATTAGGAAAGTAAAGGTGTGATAATTAGCGAGAGTCCTGGAGAGCAGAACAAGAGGGAGGCAAAAATAAAGGCATGTCCAGAGAGAGAGAGAGAGAGGAGGGGGGATGGAGGGAGGGAGGACGGGCAGGGGGAGAGGAAGGAGGAGGAGGCGGTGGGAGAGGGAGCATTGTGGAGAGACTGGAAAGATGCATGAGGGAGAAACATCTCGTCTCATTATGTGTGATAATTAACCCGTGTCCTGCCCCTTCTCTGTAATTACCAACACACTGCTCCATCATTACTGGGCACATACGCACTGGGCAGCGCATACATCGCTTCTCTGGGGACACAAAGGAAGCACGGCCTGCGTCACAGCCTATTCATAGCTCCCCTCGCCTCTTTAACCCCAATCACTGAGACGGATGCATTTCGGATTTCATCAAGTTCAATCACACCACATCTACGACGCATTTCATTTCATCTCCCGGTCGACCGAACCGATTTTGTAGCGGCGGGGGGGAAACCTCGTCGCGGTATCAGCCTCCTCTCAGCCTCTCCGCGGTATTACCTCGTCTGTATGAGTCTCATTCAGCGCCGCCGTCCATCATGCGGCGAACCTGCTCTCAGGCACAAGGCTGGTTTGTTTTCCATCGTCCTTCCATGGGCCCGCCGCTGGGTTTCCTAGCAACAGGTCTGCGTGAGCGCGATGGGTGGGTATCGCTGTGTGCCCATCCTGATTAGCCTCTAATGACTTTAATGGATGCTCGGCTCCATGGGTATTCAGCTCCCACCGTACGACAGCCTTCACCTCGACACACTCGGATTGGCAGCCATCAAAGAATTCACCTGTTCACCTGCTACTGATTATTCAAGCCTGACCCAAACCTGCAGGAGACACTTGAGTGAGACGGAGCATCTGGTGATGGATTATGCAGAATATGTCACACGCGCACGATCAAAGAAAACCACAAAAGTCAAAGCAGAAAAAAATGAGAAGAGTAACGTGACGACAACCAAAGTGAATGACAAGAGGTGTTGACGATTGCCATGTTGACATGATGCTAAAGAAAAGCAATTTGTTGTCTTAGTCTGACTGAAACTGCACCTTTAAAAAAAACACATGTAAACCTGTTTGTTCCACTGAGACTGTGATGGCACAAACTCCTCAGGATAAACCGGAATAACATGGCCAGATTGTGCGATTGTGATGCAAATTCCTGCAAGTGAACAATTAATCTGAGCCAAACTGTCTCCACAGATTCATCGAATAGAGAATACCTCTACCTCTGAAAACAGACTGATAAACTGATTTAATTCCATAGTTCCATCTTTTTCTAATAAACGGGGACAAGGACAGAAGTCAGATTCAACAGCCGAGTCGAGCATCAACCACAGCTCCGCCTTACTAACCTTACTGAGCAAAACGCCAGATACGCACAATGTATGTTACATATATAATAATAATAAGCTTCCTAATACACTACCAATCATATATCTGGAGCTAAAGTATTTTTTTCACCTCAGGTCTCAAACAAGGAGGAGCAGGTGCAGGACGCAGGGGACTTCAGAACTGGGCTAAAACCTGGATGCAGTCACATGCATCACAAGAAAATAACCAAAAGCGCTGGAATGATAATAAAAGTGACTTTACTACATGACTGTATCTCTGTGCACCTGCTGCACGGTAGAACACCGTTTGTGGTCCATTGTTCTCATTAACGTGATCCATTGTGTCCGGATGTGAGGGCCGGTGATTCTAAGACAATGGATGGAGACAAACAAAGAAAGAGGGAAAATGCAGGAAACTCGGAGGAAGAGGTCGAGGCGGATGAGACGGAGGATGAGGAAGGAGAAAAAAGATGTGAAGAGCCAAACGGGTCCCATGGTAAAACAGACGGCAGCATTTTTAAATGTGTGGTGTGGGTTTGTGTGTGTGTGTGTGTGTGTGTGTGTGTGTGTGTGTGTGTGTGTGTGTGTGTGTGTGTGTGTGCGCATGCTGTTTGAATGTGTGTCGATAGACATGTGCCCCTGCCCACATTGTGTGGGTGAAGATCCTGCACACTCTGGAACAAGTTGTGCAGTAATAAAATAAAACATGGTGCCTCAGGCAAAACAGTCAACTCTCTTTGACCTCACCTCTATCACACTCATCTCAGATTAAAGGTATAGTACACAGGAATTTGGTGTTTGTAAACTCACTGGTAATGGATGCCGTCCCCCCTCCCCTCCCCTCCCCTCCCCATCAACACAAGTAGGAATTGTTGTGAGTAGCTTTCACTTTGACATGATAACCAGAATAAATACCACTTACTATCTGCCCAAATGTTGGTGCCTAGAAACATCAAACACAGAGAGATGATAGAGATGATCTACGCTTTGGCCGTATCATCAGAACTGGGCATCGGTAGGGCTCAGAGACATGGCATAGTGGCCAAACAGAGGTACTGCAACATCGGTTTTGGCAATGAGGTACTCTGCAGCCCAATCTGACTTTCCCCCATGAACTAAAAATCAGAGGAAGACATCTGAGTTCTTACATATTTTTTTTTCAAGATTAGAAATGTTCTATCTTTATCTTTATATTTACCATTATAGCCACAGGGCCTGAAGAATCTGCAAATGTACTTAATGAGACACATGACACAGAGCAAATAAAAAAAAGGACTCTTTGTGCCTCATTTGCCAGTGAGCAACTTTCACTGAAAACAATGAGCCAAGCCTCAAACACTGAAACAATTTCTTACATCTATAACCTAATAGTATGTCTTTTTTTCAATATTCTCGATACAAGACCTTAAATGACACAATGCACAAAATGGTCAAAACAAAAACAAAAAAAATCCACTCAACTGCCTTGGAATTGTCACAGCTATTCTCTGTGATTGAGTCTAATGCAGCGCAACTACAGCATAACGATGCCATGAAATGCTGTGTGTGTGTTGTTGGACCATCAGACAGAACCGGTTACACTAGATTCACTCTGAGCACCTGCTGGTATTTCTTATGTAACGTACACGCTTACTACCGAAAATTCCCAAGGCCACGTTTTGAAATGGAAATGAGCAAAAAAAACGACAAAAGAAAATTCCACTAAACATCCGTGATTTGTTTGTCGTTTCCAGTCCGGCCTGCAGCTACCGCCAACCTTCCTGCAGAGACCACAGCGCTTTCTGTGTCGGAGAGCTGCGCGGCCGCGCTCACAACTGCTTCGACTTCCTTAAAATGTTTTTTTTTTTTTTCAGAATAAAAACGCTGCTGCTGCTGCTGCTGCTGCTGCTGCTGCTGCTGCTGCTGCTGCTGCCGCCTCAGCGCCGGCGCCTTGGCGCGGGGCTGTCAGTGAGTCAGTGTGTGGGCCCGCACGGTTCAGGAGGAACAGAGAGAGGCGACTATGTATAGAACGCGCCTTTGCATCCCGCTAAAGACTGTGACAGCCTCAATACACTGCTGATTACATAAGAGCGGGGCTGTCACCGCTCTATCGAGAACATACGTACGTGTGCGTGCACATGGCCACAAAGGATTCCACTCCTCGCCGGCTTGGATTTGTTGGCCGTGCCCACTTCCTCGCGGCGAAACAATCGAGTCTTTGAAGATGGTGTTGCCCACTGTGCCCACACATCCACAGCAATCAGTCAGGGCGGCTTATACCCAGCGCACTATTCAGACCCGCTCATGCTGGCGTGTGTGCGAGCTGCGTTATTAGCGCATGGCTGATAAGGGGAGAGCTCATCCTCTCGGCATGCGTGGCTGCGTCTTCACAGAATCCCCCCTACCACCCCCCACCCCCCACCCCCCATCTGCATTCAAGCTCCTGCAGAATGTCTGCGCCAACGTGCGCGTGAGTAAACGTGCGTCGTGCACGTGCGATGCAGGCGTGAGCACACGCGTGCATGCGCTTGTTGTGCGCCTCCGCCTCCGCCTGCCCCTCTGCATCGCAAGCGATGGAGGTCGCGGCCTCGCCACAAACGTCCGGTGGTCAGACGGTTCCTCACCGCTTCACGAAGCGAGCCGTGTCGGTGAAGTTCACCGTGGCGGCGGCTCAAGTTGGATTTGAGGCTGTTGCACGTGCGCGCGCCTGTGTGAGAGCGCAACAGCACAGACTTGGTGCTGCTGGAAGCGGCGTTTTCATGCCTGCATCAATGAGTCAGCAGATCCGCGCGACTGAAACGTCCCCCAGGTGCATAGAGAGCGGAGGGGGCACTTGAAAAGGGCACATCCTCGCTCAGTGTTCCATTTATGGCGCAACGGCCAAACCCCCCGCTCCGTGTCACACACGTTTTCCCGAGGAGAATCAGACGCCAGTGACGAAGGGGGAGGCGGCTAATCGGTCGCTGCCTCGTTGAGACAGGAGGAGAGCGCGAGACAAATAAACGGGAACAAACAAGTTCTCTAAGCGGAACAGCTCGGTGTGCTTGTTTGTGTTCCGTGGGTTACCTTCCAAACAGAAGCAGTTATCTGGAAGCAGCTGTGGCGCAGGGGTGAGAGTGGGTTGTCCCATGGTGTCGTTGGGCAAGGATACAATCCCACGTGCTTCACATAGATGCACTTTATCAGGGTGAAATCACAGCATGATGACGTACACACAAAGACAACTTCAAATGTTTCCCTTTGTTTTAGTACAGCTGTGTATTTCATGAAAATACTCATAAACAAGGGGCAGCAGTGGATCAGTGGTTAGAGAAGTCGCCTTTGGAAGCAAAGGTCACTGGTTTGACTCCCACTGACCCTGACACTGGTACCCCCCAAAAAGGCCCTATGCGCACTGGTAGAAATACCCCGTGACCCAGAACACTGGATAAACGGTAGAAGAGGACATGACATGACTTACGAATAAATGGAAATGTTTCCTCTGTTTTTCAAAAAAGGTTCCATGGGCCGGTTCTGGCCCGCAAGCCATATGTTTGACACACATGCGCTATATGATTATTCTGGGCAAATGGAAAAACAACCTTTGAGTGGTCGAGACCAGAAAAACTACCATACGAGTGAAGACCAGGTGACCAATCACAGGAGACTGGACCAGCTGGCCAATCAGGGCAGTCTGGGCTTCTCTGTGAGGGAGGGGAGAGAGTGAGAACAGGAGCTGGAGCAGAGGACAGTCAAAGAAAAAAAAGAAAGAAGGGAAAATACATCTCCTTCACAGGTTTGCTGTAATTTAAAGTCCGTGCGCTTGAGCGAGAACAAAATAACATTTACTTTAAGGAACCTTGCAGCACTTTTTATATCCCCCCGTCCTCACAGACTCATTACGTTTGCCTCATTTATTACCTGGAGTATTTTAAGCTATACGAGCAGTTGTCTCAATCCCCGCCGGGTCCCGTCTGCGCTCACAGAGAGCCTGAGGGAAATGGCCTGTGAAAGCAGCACGGCTCGCCCCTCTCTCTCTGATC
>JAFBJT010112439.1:54761-87681 GCA_016785325.1 Chascanopsetta lugubris
GTCATTGTGAGAGAGAATTAAAGGGCGCGTGATGAATGAGGGCCTCTGCAGCAGCAGGTACATTAAAAGAACATCACCCCCCCCCCCCCCCCCCTCCCTCCCCCACCCCGCTCTCTCTCTCTCTCCCTCATAACCACAGCTGGTTAAAGATAATAACCTCTCTTATATGTAGTATACCTGCGTGTTGGCGCTGGGAATGACTGATCATGGTTTGGGAATCACCTGTGGCAGATGGGATTATTGGTTTTCCTCACTGTGCGCCACAGAAACACACTCACAGCCCTGAGGTGACTCTCCAAAGGAGGAAGAAGCAAAAAAAAAAAAACCCAAAACAAAACAAACCATGCTCCTTGAATCTTTTTTGCTCTCACTCGCTGCTCAGGCATGGACTGAACCTGACGTGAGGAGGAGGCAGTCTTTCTATAGACAGCGAGCGTCTGTGCCCGCGGGGCTGGAAGTGGTCGGTGTGCACTCACACACACACACACACACACACACACACACACACACACTCACACACAGAAGTAGACAGTTGAGTGTGTGATCATCAGCCCTCCCACTGAGGGAGACGGTGTTGTGAAATAGAGACACTCAGCTCCTGCCTCTGGCTTTTCTCTCTCACTGTTATTTCTCCACAAGCTTCACATTCGCTTTCCAGTCCCCCCCCCCCCCCCCCCCCCCCCCCCCCCCCCCCCCCCCCCCCCCNNNCGCCCTTTCCCCTCCCCCCACCCCCCCCCCCCCCCGCCCGCCCCCCCGCGCCCCCCCCGACACATCAGCTGCCATGCTCAGCAGCACTGGAGCAGAAACAGATGTAAACCAAGAGACTCGACAACCAACACCCTCTCCTCTCTCGCCCCCTACACCTGACGTCTTTGTCTCCACGCTGACCTTTGAACAGGGAGCCGATCATTTTTGAAATTTCAATTTACAGCCGCAGAGGGAAGTGTATTCGAGGTGACATGCGGGGAACTTCCCTGTCAGGGTTCCTGTTGAAGAATGAATATGTGAAGAGGTCTAAGTGTCTGCAGTCGCCATAGAAACCACAGATGACCGTTATGATGCGTCAGGTTGAACTGAGACATACGGTTTGAATGGTGCAGACAGAATGAGCCCGTATGGAAACTCAACCGTGAAATCAATTTACACGTGTGCTGAGGTGTTTCACTTGTGGTTCGGCTTCACCTGCGTCTCTTTTCGTTTGTGTTTACTCATTCGCAGCAACGTGAACAACAGCATTCCTCCTCAAATTTCATCATCCGCCTTTTGTCCACATGATAAACAACAGCTTCCTCTCTGAAACTTCCTCATTCGGTTAAATGAAGATTTAACCTTGTGCCCCACTCTCTGTCTTGCTGTGTCACATTGTCATCACACAGGGAATTTCCCGTTTTGCATAATACGACTTCTATGACATTTTATTGTCATGCTGAAATCAATCTTATTGTGAGATGACGGAACAGGCGACAGCTTTGGAGATTTATGAAAGAGAAAATGACAGCTTACGCTTTTTGTTTGGCCTCATGTTCTGCTGGAGGGAGGGACCTTCTTTATTGCAGAGCCCATCTCCAGGAGCTGATGTTCCAAATTTAATTCGGGCCACTTACGTGTGACCATCGAGAGTGGTGATGGGAGCTGTGCTGATTCTGCCATTGTAATAAAAGCCTGGGCACAGCTCTGGTCCGTTTACAGTGTAAACAGCAGAGAAACGGCCTCCTTCACTGTTCTCAGAGGGGGATGGGAGCCTGGCAGCACTGGCAGCAGACACACACACACACACACACACACACACACACACACACACACTGAAACAAACCCATCTCCCGTGGAGTCATTGTGATCATTTTCTGCATTATGGTCAAAATAAAAGCAGGACAATCACAGATGGACCTTCCTGTATAACGCTGATGAATGCGCACACACAAGTGTGTCTATCTGCACAACAGCAGCGCCGCGTTCCGTTATCTCGGTGTGTATCTGGTGTATTAATAAATGTGAGCTGTGGCCTTCGATGGCTCTATGAATAGGATAAAGCTGGTGTGTAATGCGCACTGCAGGAGGACCTGCTGGATTGGACACACAAACACGCACACACACACACACACACACACACACACACAGACACACACACATTAGCTTGTGGTCTATAATGTGTTCGGACAGACTGTTGCACACACTTACACACCAGACTTTGGTGCATGTGTGTAAATGTGTCTGTGTGTGTGAGAGAGAGATAATGGTCACGGCGGCAGGAGAAGGTAATGGCTTGTATACGTAATCCACCCAGTTGACCTTTGACCCCTCGACTGGTCATTCTCATCGTCTTCTTGTTTACTCTCCCAGACCCGATCGGCCTTCCTCCGATCCTCTCCCATGGTGACCAGTACGCAGAGCTCTTCTTTGCTCTGTGCAAACTGGATGTGTTTTGAATGTGTGTGTTCAACCACACCCACCCACCCACACACACACACACACACACACACACACACACACATAGACACTCATACACACACACTGGGCCTGGGAGCCGGCAACATGAGACCACATCTTCCTGTTAAAGTGAGAAATGGCCGAGCCCCCTGTTTGCCCATTGGCTGCTCACAAGGACATGGAGGAGCAAACGCGCCCTGCAGCTCCTGAGGTGCAATTACACCAATCCCCGACATTTATGGATCACCATTTTTCACGTGGCCTTTCTTTCATCTCACTTGTTTATTCGATATTGATTTGCTCATTTTTCTATTTCCGACACTATCCCTCGCTGCGTCCGCCTCCCCATTTCTCTGCTCGCTCCTTTGCACCCTCAGCATTTTTGCTTTTTTCCGCACTAATCAAGCAGGAGAATATCAGCCTTCCCTGTGCCGGGCTCCAACCCCACCACTACCTGCTGAGGCGTCCACAGAGCTGAGGAGAGTGCTGCTTCCCTCACTCTATTTCCAGCAGTCCCCCTCCTCCCCCTCCTCCCCCTCCCCCCCTCCTCCTCCTCCTCCTCCTCCCTTCCTCCTCCTCCCTCGCTCCATCTCTTCCTCACACTTCCACATCCTTCGTTCGCTCTGTTCTTCCGCCCCCTGCTCTACCTCCCACTGACAGACACACATATGCAGACACTTCAAACGTGCTCCCTCTCGAAGGGATCCTTCCTTGGTAGAGCCCTACAGAGGAACTTTGAATAAGTCATCAAATCAGTGGCGTTTTAACCGGCTCCGGCCGGTGGCGTCCTTGATTTCTCTCGCCTCGAACGGACGTCCTCCTCTCTCTTGGAGGTTTTCTCTCATTCCATGCACACGCAGTGTACCTTTCACTCTGTTTACTTTGTTTCATCGATTCCTCACAACATCCATCGAGCCATAGCGGTGCCCAGGTTCTTATAGTACATTCTCCTCTCACACAGAACCCTGGATTCCCACCGAAACCCTCTCCTGCCTTCCACTTCACTCAGCCCAAGTAAGACCAACACCTGCTCTGAAAACAGCTTTGCGACTGCACATCCACAGTACATGCACAGTGCATTGGACTCCTGCATCACCTGCAGTGAGCTGCAGTGAGTCATAAGGGCAGGTCGGCTGTTGAGGGCGCTGCCCTTTCCCATCCTGTCTACTCTGAACGAAGCTGTTCCCATGGTTACTGCACCCAGGGTGCTAATTGTCAAAATGTGTGATGCTGATGGGAGGGGGGGGGTATTGGAGAACAAATTCAGATAATCGCACTGTAGCTCTGCCCTCAGGATTTACAGTCAGAGCCCCTGTGATTAAAACGTGAACAAAATGAGCGATAATGAAACTCTATAGCCCGTGGACGTACACACACAGGCTTCAAAATAAAATGTGCAGAGGGGATTTTAATTGAGAATGCACACAGAGGAGAGATGTTTAAAAAAAATTTTTTTTAAAGCAATATAATCCAATTCATGGTGGCAGCAGCATAACCTACCCACACATGGTTGCCAGTGACGCACATCTCCAGTGCAGTGTGTGAGTGGGAAGCGGTGCACATGCTCCTTGTACGTGCTCAGATGTTTCACTGTGCTGAGGGAAACCTGATTAGTGACAGACACGTGATTAAAATGCAAGATAGAGAAGTTTCACTGTTAAATTCCCAATGTCAAAGAGAAACCCCCGAGCAATGGCGCGCCAAAGGGTTGATGTAGTTTTGAAGGTCAACCCCAAAGAGCACTGGTACCCTCACCTAAAGGTCAACCGGACTTTTACACTCGATTTGACACCATGGCTGAAAATAAGATATTCCCTATTTGTCTGGTTGTCTATGGGTGTGACCTGCGCTGGTGTTGTAGGAGACCTTTAGACATTGTCATCATTTGATGCCAGCGAGCGACACATTGCTGCAAAATCTCTCACAGGAGCTCAACCGGTTGGTGATTCACATCATCGTCATCGTCATCTTTCAGTGACCCCGCTTGGCCTGATGCGTGCACGAATCACACTGGATTTCCTAATCTCACTTTACAATAGCACAGGAGTGAATCCTTACTCATGGAAGTAAGTTAACATGTTAACATCTCTCAAAATCAACTTATTTGAATGGTTTTTAAGGGCTACAACACTGAAACATGTTGTTATATAATATAAAAGACATCAGTAAATAACCCACTTGGGAATTTTGATGCTTTTGCAGTGCTTAAAAATGGAAATCGCTGACAAGTGTCAAAATGAGACTACAGCCGACAGAGGACCGTGGAAAATTCTTAAAAAATCCACGTCAAAAATCCTACTTACTTTTAAACGTGCAGTGCGCAAAACTGTTGTCACTTCTATTGCTAGAAAAAAATATTACAAAACAATTACATACAGACATTTTGATGGATTTATAATGTGTTATAAAAATCTTACACACTTTGCACCTTTAACTGAAGGAGCCTGTGTGATGAGAATACATCATCACTTCGGCCTATAACCTCTATAACCAATAATACATAGTAACTGCTTTTAAATGACGTTCAAGAGACAAATAAGTGAACACCCACTTCACAGTGAGCAGGGGGATAAGAGAGACACAGCGTGAAACTATAGATGGACACGAGCTCAGCGCACAGTAAAAAAAAAAAGGAATAGGCCAAAAATAGTCAAATACACATTCTCAGCACCTGATGCCCTCGCGCACACGTCTGTGAGCAGCTGCTGTGTGGTCGCCTTATTGCCTCTGCTGTGGCGAGAGGCAGAACCAGAGTTATCTTAATAAAACATGAATAAACAGCAAAGGGCCGTACATAATCTCCTGTTAGCGGCGCAGCTTTGAAGCACACACACACACACACACACACACACACACACACACACATATAAAGGTAGGGGATCAGTGAGAACAGAGGCAGGGGTGATAATCTCTCAGAAACACCTGCAGGCTGGGAGGCACCTTACGCGCACTTGCTGCTTTATGTCCCGATTCCTCTCCTTGACAGTTCCACTCTGACGCTTCACTTCCTTTCTCTCCTTCGCACAACATCCACACTCTCACATTCTCTGATCTCTTTGGTTTCGCAGCCTGCGAGAAATTGTAATATCTATAACCACACAGAATACAGTGTGTATGCCAAGCCTCAGTCATACCCAGAGAAGCTGGGTCTTCTAGCAGACCCTGTCTCTTGTTAACAAGGGCCCTCCTCAATTACGCTCCATCAAGGCACTTGCTAAAATAGTCACATACCACCCTCCTCCTCCTCCTCCTCCTCCTCCATCCATCCACCTTTATTATTTAGAACCACAGGGATCAGTGTTACCATGGATGCTGTTGTTATGGCTACAAACAGCTACGCAGATGTGCAGGAAGCGCAAGGGAGGAGGACGGAGGCGGAGGAGGGAGGGGGAGGAGGAGGCCTGGGGGTGATTAGGAGTTTAGGAGGAAAGGGCTTGACCCCTGGTGGCAGTCCAGCTGTGATTGGTCTCAGGGTGGCAGGGGCAGGTGGAGGGGGCAGAATGTTCATCATTCTTTCGCAGACGGATGAAGGTCAGGGGCAAACCCCTCAGAGGGATATGAGAGATTACACCGAACGCGTCTCATTGGTTGTTGCAGAAGATGCGTTCCGGAGCGTTTTGCAGCCCGGAGAGAAAACTGTGATTTACATGAGGCAGATAGGAGGAGAGTTTTATCAGCGTTGACAGAACACTGACTATTTCAGGTGCCCACACGGACGAGAAGCTCACGGCGCGTCCTTCAATCTTCGAACCACTGCGGTGACATTACTGGAACACGTCATTCTTAGCTGCTCTCGAATCGAAGCAAAGCACATGGTTAAATAAAAAGCTTTGAGAGACATTACTTCATGTCATAAAGAATGGCATGTTCCTCTGGTGAAGAGGAGGAGGGGGGGGGGTCCTTCATGACGGCGCACTAATGAGGGAAATCTCCACAGAGCTGACAGATCATTAGAGGATCAACAGGCCTCATCTGATCATTATAATGCTCCATTTAATCCTCAAAGCTGCATGGATGAAAATATCAACCTGTCAGACGTAGCATGAAAAACTCCAATGATAAAAAGCTAAACAGTATAAATCATTATGCATCATCCTTGTCTTTAAAATGCCTCAACCACATGGGCACGCACCGCCCACTGTGGAGGCCTTGCATGATGTTGTCTGCAGCTCCACCTTGTGGTTAGTGCGCACACCGACAATGAAAGACTTGACAGGGACACTGGATGAGTGCGCATAGGCCTTTTCAGGCACTTATTTGTTTCATCAGCATTTCTTCCTGCATACATCACACTCTCTCCTCCCTGTCCCACCACCACCACATTCTCCACAGGGTGGGTTCAATCTCTGGTGGCTCACCCAGATTAAATAACCCACTGTCCGCTACTGTAAAAAGAAGGCAGCCATCACACGGAGGACACACTTTCACTGTAAAATATGAAGGGCTCGTTCTTAAGTCATGAAAACAACAATTCACAAACTCAGGGGATGATAAGTAAAAACAACAGTATACTTGTTTTACATCCCCTTTCTATCAATAGAAACGGAAACAATCTCTCCCACATCTTTTACAATAGACGTTTAAAGGCTCATCAATGTCTCATGTATACAGTTAAAGGTACAGTGTGTAAGATTTGGTGACATCTACAGCGGGAGTTGCGTTTTGTATCCTTCAGCTCGCCCTTCCCATCTGAGCATGCAGGAGAATCTATGGTAACCTCAGGTTGTCATTCAAGGTCAAAAGACGTTTAGTACGTCCAATCAGGGCTACTGTAGAAACATGGCCGCCCCCATAGGGTGGACACCCTCCTGATATAAATATATGTTAAAGGGCTAATTTAAGGGGTAAGGTCATACATTGAGGTGAATACAGATTTATAAAAATGTCTATTCATGTTTTGTAATGTTATTTCTCCAGATGGAAGTGACAAAAATGGACCGAAATCTTATATGCTGCACCTTTAAAGTCAGATGTTACTTTTCCATTAAAGCAGGTCAAGGCCACGTCAGGCTTGGGTCCAGTAATCTCAGGCCAGTGCTTCAAAGAACTGTCTCACACTCTGAAGAAAAACGGACTAACAGCTCAAATACTGCAATGAGCGTTTAAAAAGAAATACTGTTCTCACGTCATGTGCCACGTGGAGAGCAGATGGAGTATTTTTAGCCCTGGATGTCAAAGAGCAGTAGCAGGCGTCTGTGGAGGAGACGGAGTTATACTCAGTGGTCGTCTCTTTGCTTGAGGAACAAACCAGCAGGAGCTTGATGTGCAAAGCCTGTTTGATCGGATCCAGCGAGAGATGCACAAATAGAGTGATGTCATGACGAGGTTCTGGTCTGTGTCAAAGGTTTGTAAGATGAACCGACACCGGCTCCAGCTCAGCTCCGTCAGAGCTGTAACCCCATAAGACCCGTGGCTCCTCCTTCAAACGTTGGATTACATGATATGGTATTAAGGTGGGGGTCTTTGTGGTTCACCACACACACACGTTTAATGCGATGATTATGTGGTTCATTGTGAGTGTGTCACACTTTGCGCTTATGGCCGCCGTCTATTTCTGTGGTTGCAGTTATGTGTGACTGTCTTTAGGAATGTGCCAGACTATATTACACCCTGGTCCCTCCCTCAGACACTGTGCTAAAGTAACAGCTGATGTCAGTCCTGCTTAAAGACACACACACACACTCACACACACACACACACACACGCAGAGTTGGTTACGCCCACTCTTAAACCTGTCTGCCATCAGGCAGAGGAGTTGAGGGCACAGTAGGGAGTGGGCCAAAGGGGGAGAAGGGAGGCTCCTACACCTTCCTCTCACCACGACACATCAGCCTTTGACACAAGGGGGCTCAACACCACGCCTTCAGACCCAGTCACAACTGCCCGAGGAGGGGATGGCAGTTATCTGAGGCGCTCAGGAAAAACCCATGTGCTTGGCTGAATCATGGAGCTGCACGGTCTTCCTACTGAGACCCCCACCACAGCCAGCTCCTGCTCCACGGACCCCCTGTACGACAACTGCCCCCCTTTACCTCAGCGAGGGAGGGACAGGGACAGGGAGCGGGATATGGAGCAAAGGGCTGCGTGCCCGGCTGTAACCAGACTCCCAGGCCCCTGCAGCCCTCTGCCTGGTCCGGGCCCAGCTGTGGCTGTGGTTCCCACACTGGTCAGTGGGGGGAGAGTGCCTGGCGCCTGGCCAGATCACAGCGACTGCAGCTGGGGAGGGGGCCTGGGGAGACCCGGCTGGGAGGCAGATTTGGGTCAGGGCATAAACAGGGGAAGAGGAGGAGGGGAGAAAGGAGGAGAGCAGGGAGGTACCAGGGGGGACATAGCCCAACTCAACCCGAGCCCCAATCCATCACAGAGTGAGCAGAGTGAGCAGCACAGGAGTGCCCTGTCCGTGTATGACAACCTCCCCACTGCCGTCACCCCCGACAACCTCCAGGAGGTCTTTGGGACAGAGGCGAGTTTCCAGGAGCAGATGTATCAGGCATGGGCCTCTGATCGCATCCAGGGACTGATGGAGGCAGAGGACGCGAGTGAAGGGAAGAGCCCCTGGTCGTCCTGTGAGATCATCCTCGCTGAGAGTGGATCCATCAACCAGGAGCAGAATCCAGACCAAGACAAAAAGCAGGAGCCGGAGCTGGACTCGGGATCCTGTGGATCTAAGCTGAGTGACTGGATGCATCCTCAGGCCCCTACAGAAAGTGCCCCTCAGCTATGCCCCACCGAGAGCCAGGCCCTTTGGCCCGCGGAGCAGCCATCCTGGTCTCCCAGGGTGCCCCCTCCCATACCGTTGGCTGACCCCTCTGCCAGTGCGCTCCGCAGCCTCCTGACCAGCATCCAACAGCAGATCACCCGACAGCGCGAGGAGTACGAGGAAAGAATAATCGGGTAATGCTTTTTTACATTTTTTTTTATGTTATTTGACATTTCCCTTTAAAGCTACAGAGTCAGCATAATGATGTGGAACGGATTACATGTAGAAGATAAAGGGAAAGCTTGTAAGTCTAATGCGCAGTTGCTGCTGGCCTCAGTGCTACACTTTCAGTTCACTGACTTGACTGTGAGAATCTTGCAGCCCGTGGTGTGTTTCCACTGAGGGGTAACACAATGTTCCCAGGCCCTGGGAGCGTGTGCGTCCACTCAGCTGCGCTTCTCTGGTCACTGAGCTGACCCCGAGCTTCACCCTGTATCCTGTTTGGTTCACAGAGCCAACAGCTGTTTACTTCACATCTACCCTCGCCAAAATAACCCCCGCCCATTAAATGCAGACTGCAAACATTTTATATCAAGCGCTCAGAAGTACAATATATGATTGTGTTATTTTAAAAATCAGATATTTTGTGTTTGTTAATAACTTCTGGCCCATTTTTGTTGAAAAGTCAAACATATATATATACTCCCAATGTACTGCAGTATCTGCAGGTCAATAAACCAACCTCTCAACATTTTCTTTGGAATATTTATGCAAATCATCCAGCGGGACGGATTGGACCCTCTCGTGGGCCAGTTCCGGCCTGTGGGCCGCATGTTTGACACTTCTGGACTATGGGATTTTGTGACATCTGGGAGTAAAGTTCCATGAGGCAGCTGACTACCCATCAGCATGGCCTTCACCGGCCTTTGACCTTTAATTGTACAACTGGAGGTCAATTGCTTTACCTTTTCTAAGAACATCAGGCATCAACAACCGATGCAACGAAAACTGCACCACCAACATGAATACAAAGAGACTGCTCAACGTGTGATCCACTGACCTTTGGCTTCCGTGTCCCTCTTCATCAGCCTTGAGCAGAGGAACGAGGAGCTGCAGGTGGAGGTCGTACGGCTAAAAACCAACCTCGCGCAGCAGCGGCACTGGTACCAAGCCATCCAGACCAAGATCGTGGAGTCGGAGCGAGCCCGGTCGGCCGCAGAACTGCGCAATGCGACGCTGCAGAGAGAGATGGAGCAGTTCTTCGACACCTTCGGGGAGCTCAACAACGAGGCCAAGAAGACAGAGTACATAGTCAAGAGCTTTTGAGGATGGCTGTGTGTGTGTGGTTGTGTGATGACATGATGTGTGGGAGAGAGGAGGGCGTGATACCTTGTGTCGGGTTCATCTACGGACAGAACATTTTGTGTCTCTCTGTGGGAGGGATTGAAGCCATGCACAGCAGTTTCTTCACTGAAAGGAAATCAATCACTGATGTCCACTTTATTAGTTGCGTCAGGGCCAAGTGATGATAAGATTGTGGTCATTGAAATCACACAGGACACCTCTGAAAATAAAACAAACTCAACCAAAGAGTGAGATTTACATTGTACAATGGAGCTTTTTTTCGTTTGTTTTTTTAAAGTCACGGTAAACACACAAGACTCTCTGATCACTGTAACGCTCAGTCCGTATCGGATAGGATGTTGGGGAGCGGGATGGCCACTCCTCAGGTCATCTAAGGCATGACAGAAAGAATAAGGTCATTGTCTTTGACAGGAAAGCATGGTGCCTACAAGTCCTCAGTGACTCCGTGTGTCACTATAATTCTGCATGTCCACACTGTTCTGGGAAAAAAATCCCAGCTCTGCTGTCCATTTCCAACATTCACGTTTTCAAGTTTCAATCTCACGAGGTCCAGCTCTGGATCCAGGACTCGCATCCTCATCTGTTTGGCCGACTTCCTCCACAGACACTGCCTCTACAAACCATTGACTTTAAGGACCATTCAAGGGAGATAAAGAGGGATAGTGTTGCACTGTACAGTTGGTAAATTGCTCTCACACACACACATGTGCACACACACACACACATACAGGCTTCAAGGAGGACAAAACAAAAGTCATACGATTTTGCAGAACCGAGATTATCAAGGTACTGTGAGCTAAAGTAAAACTGACCTGAACTACAGTGTCTTCTCTGCATCACAACTGCCATCATGCACGTTTTTTAACACCATCACTTGTGTTTAACTGCCGTGTGTTCTACTGTTACTGTCCCAGCACTAATGGAATGGTTCAGAAAAGGTGCAGCCCATGCATTTATCTGTCAATGAAATGTTTGGACGAGAGGCTTGATTTTCACCGGCCTCGCTGTGATCATGTGCAACATTTTGCTGGAACACAAAAAATAAATACTACAGGGAGCTTTGAGCCTCTCCCAAATTAAAAGGACCACAAGAGTCTTTTGATATACACATTAATAGTCAGTACCTTATGCTCGAATCCGGATGATTGCATTATTTAGCTGTACAGATATGTTGAAATTCTTAACAGAACAGGCGCGCCATACTATCTACTGTGTTGGTAACGAAAGGGTCTACAGTCACTATGAGCGGCAGATCTCGACATCTTTACATACAGTACATTTTTCTTTGATCAGGAAATAAATCGGTAACACTGCAACCACAACTTCCCCATGGTGCCCAGGAGTAAAAGCACAAAATCCACTTCACTCAAGCCAATTCATTGAAAAAAAGAAAACACTACCATGGAGTTCTGCAATACTGCGTGCAAGCTGAAGGGTGGATCGATATTTGGATTGACGTTTGATCACTGGATGGTTAGTGCGATGAACTTATGGGAAGCTTTTGTTCTTATCGGCGTATCATGCATGAGAGCAGCTGTGGTCTATGTTCAGAATGTCTTTGCACTATTTGATGACAATAACCTCTGGTCTTAATGTAACATCTGCTAAAAAAATAAAACTATTAAAATACAGGCATACGAAACAAACATTACATCGCCTCCTCTTCAATGCATATGCCAATATACTTAATCGAGTTAAACAATATCCACTGAGAAGAGAGAGCAAACTCTTTACACCCCCCCCCCCCCAAAAAGAAACAGCAAAGAAACAGTAAAACCCCCCCCAACAAAAGCAAAGATACCGTAGACCTCCAGCCAACATTCCATAAGTGTGAAGATGAAGAGGATGAAAAGGCTCCACTATCACACGATGTGAAAGAAAATAGAAAAATAGACCTATTTGTTGAGGTTAAACAGGAAAAGAAGAAAACTCTGAGGGACTGAGTTGAGAGAAGAGAGGAGGGTGATTGAAATGTGGAAATTGTAAATGCGAGGTGAGGACTGAGGCAAGGTGGACAGATGTGGCCAATGGACTGTGTTCACTGACTCTCGTCCAGCGGTCCTGTCAGTGTGTCGATGCTGCTGCTGTCTGTGTCCGAGGCCAACGTGTGCTCCGTGGACATGGACGAGATGTCGTTGGCTGAGGAGGACTGTGAGGCAGAGCCCGACGCCACATCTGACACACACACACACACACACACACACACACACACACACACACACACACACACACACACACACACACACACACACACACACACACACACACACAATGGAGAGAACCAAAATATACAAGGTTTAAGAAATTATGAAAAAAGAAATAATCATTTGAGCAAACAGATACATATTTCTGGTTGGACAGATGAGACCATGTTCTCACAGCCGTGACCAGACATTATAAATATTGACTGAAGATGATACATGTACTCACCAGAGCAATCTTCTTTCATCAGACCATTTTTGTTCCGCTCCTCCCAGTCAATCACCTCTTCATAAATGAGTTCTGAGGTGAAACAATAACATTATTTTGCATTGTAAAGACAAGTATTTGTCTTAGGCATCTTTGTCTGTTCATCTTCTGTCCAAAGCTATTTTCAGACATGAGAATTAGTTGAACAGGAGAAAGAGCGGAACATTCAGTTCAGGAGTTATGTGCGGTACATAAAGTACATGGATGAGGGCTGACATGGTCTATAAACTGCAATGTGGAAATCAGAATTTTAAACTGCACTGCGGATATGTTTCCCTTGAGGGCAGTGCATCCTACCTTTCCACTGTTCTATGGAGTGCTCTCTCTCCTCTAGCTGCTTATCTGAAATCTGGGGAGGAGGCTGTGAAACAGAATGAGACATATGTCACAGCAAGGTCACACACAAACAACCACTCCCTCGGATACAGATTTAAAGCCCCACAACTGTCTGGGGCTGAGTGATGGTCTCACCGCGTCAGCTTCACCAGGGTCGTACCACACGTGGATGTAGGGGTGGTTCAGAGCTTCTTCTACGGAGATGCGACACTCTGGATCAATAACGAGCATTTTGGACAGCAGGTCCCGTGCTTGACCCGCTGTAATGGCGACAGAGGGAGGGCAGTGTTACTATGGAAACAGGTGTGCAAGATCACTTCATTTAAGCTGCCTTCAAGGGAAGTGATGACTTCTCCTTCTGGTATCGAGTAACATTTCTGTGAATGTCAAGGTTTCCTGTCTTGTTTCAGTGATGTGATGTTAATGCCACAGGTCAGGGCAGAAGAACCCTCTGACCTGCTCAGTAGCTCTGAGCTAGTTGTGTAAGAGGGGAGGTTTTCAACCTCCGTGGCTGTTATTTAGCTATAAAATGTCTCCTTGCATAAAAATTAAAATACCATCTATGAAAAAATATATGCACACCGGACACAGTCTTTGGTAAAATACAGTGGCTGTGTTTACTTTCAAAGACAAAATAGAATATTCTTACTCTTCAGTTTGTCATGCTCTGAGTCAGAGGGAAAGGCCCAGTCGGGGAATAGCTCCGCAAAGCTGACGCCCGGATACTGTGGCTTGTTCATCACATAGTTCCTCACAGTCTCCATCAGCCGGTTCATAAACTCCAGACTGGGCGTGCCCAGAACCTCAATCACCTTATTCCACTGGTCAATGTCTGGACAGCAAGCTTGTTATGGAAAAACCCTGCAGCGCCACTGCATTGTGATGATCATGGATTTTGGGGTTAAAGCGCATGTGAAGAACATATTATGACAAAGCAGAGAATTGGGTATTCGAGAGAAAGGGTTAGGGTTAGGGTTATGCAGATGCACAGATATTAAGGAGGCCCGCTGATTAAACACTGCACAAACAATGTCATTAATTGTACAATGAAAAAACCCATGAACCAAAGAGCGGCTTGCATATATTGTCTAATATTCAGTTAGTTCACTTACACTAAAAGGAATTTGTGAGGGCAGACGTGAGTATGCAGGAGAGACTCAAAGATATGAAAATTGTTGAGATGAATGAGATAATTTTAAACAATAAAAAATAAAAAAAGTCTGATGGAGGGTGAACAATGTGTGACAGAGAACAGTGAAGGATACGGTCAGTGCCCTGGAAGATTACACTGCCCTTTACCATCTCTCCCATGATACAGCCCACTGACCAGATGTCCACTGGAAACAGAGAACAAACAAACAGACACACACAAACACAACAGGTTTTGAATCAAAACTGATGGCCACAGAGCAAAATGCTTAAATACACAGTAAAATGGCATGAAGGCTGCACAGATGAACAGCATGTCCCATGGGTTGAAATTAAACAACAAACATTGAAATGCAGGGGAGCCGCTCTTGGTATTTCGGTCTATCCTCTGGCTCCTCTACGACTGAACGCTTTCATCATATCCATCTTACGCCTGGCTCTCTTCTCTCTCTCTGGCTGCAGAGCCAGGCGCAGGCCTCCAGGCCCTTCTCTCCTCGGCTCTCTGCTTATCAGTTTACACAGCTGTTGCTCTCTCTCTCCCTCACTTTCCCCCGATGCGCGAGTGTAAGTGCTCCACAGCGTAGGCTGAGTCGACGCTTTGCTTCAGAGCATTAATATGTGGCAAACAGCCATTAACCATTCCTTCCATTTTATTGTCGGAGCGAAACGCTCTCTGTGCTCTGATAGCGACCCTGCATCGTCACAGAGCCTGTGATGCATGAATGTTAACTCTAAACTTGGGACAGTTTATACTTATCACTTATATCCACAATGAAAGCAGAAGACGTCCCTGTTGAATTGGGTCACAGAGAGACTGATGGTTCATTTGTAGAAAAACAGTATAACATGGCACCATAGAATATGCTTTTGTCTAAATAAACCATTTGGGGATTTGAAAGATATAGTATGCAGGAATCAGCTTCTCCAGAAGTCATCAACCATCTTTAATGAGTCACACACCTGCCACTGCGCTGGTGTGTACAGCTGCAGGGATGCTACTCTTTGCTAGAGGACATTTGGACATGTAAGTGCAAATGGTGAGCAGGATCAGATTAAAGAAGTATCTGCATTTCTACAACATCCCACAATAACAAAGCTTGCACTGCACACTCAGCCACCATTTTATGAGACACAGCTTTTTGACTCCTTGTTAATGCAATCATCTATTTAGCAAATCACATAGCAGTGACTAAATGCATTTAGTCATGAACAAATGGTAGAGACAGTCTGCTGAAGTTAAATTTAGTATCAGAATGGGGAAAACAAGGTTTGAGTAACTTTGAACGTGGCATGGTAGTTGGTGCCAGATGGGTTTCTGCCCATTATTCAAACAACCATCTGTAGTGTTTACAGAGAATGGTTTGGAAAAGAGAAAATATACAATGAGCAGCAATTCTGTGACCAAAAATACAGTAAATGTCTTGAGAGGCTTGAACTGAAAGAAAGGCAGCAGTCATATAATGAGTCATAAAAACTGAAATATGTCAAAATGTCTCCTGTCTACACTTTGTGATCAGAACAGGAAGGATACAGTCCTTTCCAGGGAAGAGGACTTTGTGAGAGAACATTTCAGCCATTATGCAGCCGACAGACCACAGGTCCACTGCAGCAGAGTAGTCGCAGAGTGGAGACATTCACACTCAGTAAAGACAAAGTTGACATCCAAACACAGCGTGGCAGGCTCAGATTTCTCACTAAGAACAATGAAACTCATCCTACTTAACTTAACAGCTTGCTCCATCTGTTCAGCTCTGATACGCTTCTTACTAAACCCCCGCTCTGAGTTGTAAACAATTATTGAATAAACATGTTGTCATTACTCGGTTTGTTAATTACATCACATTTTCCATTGCATTGCATTTACAATACAAACAGAGATGGCTAATCCTCCACCTCCCCCTACTATCCAGAATTGAGGCTAAAATGTCCTGAATATGAATCTTACACATTAGGATTCTTTGCAGCAACCAATGTGAAATGGACTAATACGCAGCTCAATCAATCAGGAGTCAGTCTGGGTTATCAAACATGAAATTACTTTCAAACCGAAAACACAATTCAACAGTACAACTACAACTACCTAAAATGACGGCAACTTATATTTTATGTGTATTATACATTCAATCAAATGAAAGGCTTTGGCTTCACGAGTCATGACATCCATCCTTGTAAACAGTCTATTAATCAATGCTGGCTCCTCCCACAGTTTCTATGATTAGTGCATTATCTACATTCATACAATCATTCCAATAAGACACAAGCATTTCTATTTTTTTTCACAAAACACATAAACATCCTTAATTATATTTAATGTTATCAATAAGTGATAGCATTTGTTGATGATGATGGTTAACATGTAAACATAAACCAAACAACTGGATGGTTCTCCTACTCACCATTCTCCTTGTACTTCATGCCTAGGATGACTTCTGGGGCCCGGTAATATCTGGTCACCACGTAGGGAGTCATCATGAAGTTAGTGCAAGCTGTTCGTGCCAGGCCAAAGTCCAAGATCTTCAGAGTGCAATCTGACTTCACCACTATGTTGCTGGGCTTCAGGTCCTGAGAGAACATACAGTCTATAAATCCATGGAAATGTATACAAATAAAAACATTACCTCTGCAAGACGATAGAAGTTGATGAATGATGATTGACATGTAATAATCTGCACATACATACTAAGTCCTGCGATCGCTTAATTATGTTTACATGTTGAATCAAACTTCAAGATGAATATTTAACCATGGGGAAAGAAGAGGCATACATACAGAGAATACTGACAAAGGTAGGTTAAAAATAATTGTGCTGTAAATAAACACAAGTGATCTCCACAGCGGAAATGATCGTGTTCTCCCAGCTGCGTGTTCAACCCTCCTCCTGACCTGAATGTTCAGAAATGTTCGTGTTGTTGTGAACAGGTCAGAAAACACGAATGTCACAGTGATTTCTCTTTTACATGAACCTTTTATCGCTGCTGTGTAGTCACAGGTACGTCAACAATGATAGCCAATTACAAATGTAATTAATTGACAAAATGAATGAACTAACTAACTACCTGTGCATAAATAAGTAGTGGGTTGTTTGTATTGCAAACAGATGACGACTGCAGATCAACACTTAACTCATTGATGGAAATCCATCGTAGTGATGGAAAACCTCATCCCCTGTTATCCCCTAATTTAGTCATTTGTGGTTGCAGGTGCAAACGCAGCATTCTTCTGACGACACACATCAAGTCACCATAAAATGCAATTCAGGATCTATTTACTCCCAATTGTTACTTGCCCTTACCCTGTGGATGATGCCAGCAGAGTGCAAGTGCCTGATGCCACAGAGGATCTGGTAGAGCAGGTAGGACATCCTCTCATGGTCCAAGTCCATGTGGATCACCTGACATAAGCTGGCATCCATCAGCTCCATTACCAGATACCTAAAGAGCAGAGGAAGTAAAAAGAAATATTGTACAAAAGGCAGAAAACTGGAAAAATAAACACAAATACCAATATAATGGAAAGGTACAGTAATATAAGCATAGTAGAGGTGTCAAATAGAATTAAGGAGTTATAAAGATAAGCAGTTACTTCAGCTAACATCTGAATGCTTCAGAAAAACAAACGAAGTAACGAAGAGTAGAGGAAAAGAAAAACCTCCAGTGCCACTCACAGATCCTGGAATTCCTCCAGGGACTTCTGAGGCGTGAACACATTGATCAGACGGATGATCTGTGAGCAGAAAGACAGGCCATTAGTCCTCTCTCCCATTTACATCCACATCACTGTGGAGAACTTGACAAGTGAAAGCACAGCACGAAGAGGGTTTGTGTGGATCAGGAAAGTTTATCTGCAGTGCAGAGAGACGACTCTTTGTTTGGTTGACTGCAGATTTATACCTTTATTAAACACACAATTAAAACACTTTTAGTTTTGGCTGCTTGCTCATTATCATACAACCAATCACATCTGAAAGATTCCATTTCCTGCTTGGGAGTAGATGTGACCATAAATCTTCCATTTTAAATTTGGCAGCAAGCACTCTGTGTAATACTTTAAATAAAAATTGCTCTCAATTATTTATTACTGCTCTTTACAACTATATCAAAAATGAATCACATAATGCAGCTAAAAAAAACCAAGAGCCTCTTGTTAAATTCTCATGGGTCTTACATTTTTGTGGTTGACACATTTGAGCAGCACCAGCTCCCTGTAGGCTCGCTTTGCATGGGTCTGGTTCTGGAAGGGTCGACACAGCTTCTTCACAGCAACAGGTATCCCAAGGACTGTATCCAGCGCAGAGCTGCTCACACATCATGTGTAGAGAGAGAGAGGAGGCAACAGATGAAGGGAGACACAAGAGGAAAGTTAATCCAATTTGCATATAACTTTGAAGCAGCTCAGAGGGTAGAACATTTAAATCTAGATAAGGGGTCGCTACAGACTTTTAGCGAGTAGAGGCTAATAACTGATATGGATTTACAAAATTGAAATATCTATGACAATTTTGATTATAGAATTAGAATATAAGATAAAAAAACACAAAACGTTGCTTAAGTGTCATAATCAAATGTTTATTCAACAATTTGAACATTTCCTTTAAATAATAGGGTAAATAAAATTGCTCTAACCAATGAGCCACTGCCGCCCCTTTTACAAAGTAATACTAATAAAAGGATGAATAAAACAGCCAGGGCAGTGCGCTTATAAATCCATTAAATGTAGCGATGATGATTAAAAAATAAACCTGTACAGATAATC
The DNA here is from genome assembly GCA_016785325.1 of Chascanopsetta lugubris. Classification (NCBI taxonomy): domain Eukaryota; kingdom Metazoa; phylum Chordata; class Actinopteri; order Pleuronectiformes; family Bothidae; genus Chascanopsetta; species Chascanopsetta lugubris. Next base: position 73,960 of record JAFBJT010112439.1, read on the forward strand.
AGAGAAGTGATGAATATCAGCTCCGATAATCAAACTCTATTCCGTTTATTATCTATTATATCATCTAGGGACAACCTCTCTTGAGACAGTCATCAAATTAGCTTCCATTTACAGCATGCGCCTAATGGACAGTCACTGAAATCCCCATAACAGCTGATATTTTAATGAGTTGTAGCGGGAAATACAGAGTGTAATTAATACAAATATTCGTACAATTAATAAACAATATCTAGAACCTGAAAGCAGAGGAGCGAATGTAATTCAATTAAATTATCATGTAATGAAGTAAATTGGCCTATTAGTGCTTAATTTACTCACAAAGCCACTGCTTGATTCCTGTCATTAAGAAAAGTGGGGAGTTTAACAACACAACAAACAGAATCAAAGCCTCTTACCAAACGATGCCTTGGGCCCCAGACCCGATTGCGCGGAGCTGCTGGTAGCGCTTGAGAACAGTGAAGGTGGAGTCGCCCACCTGGACACTGTAGAACTGGCCCTCTGCCTCACTCATCCTGCTGAACAGTCAGGACCACCGGCACGGTCTGCAGGGGACCACAACATCAGACACACAAAGACTTAGAAAACATCTCATCTTCAAATCAAGCAACACATCTGATAATGGCCATACATCAGTGCAATGCCATTATTCCATTGCTTAGAAACCCGAAGCCTTTTCTGAGTCTGCTGAATCACTCAGATGATCCTCAGTGAGTCAGTGCCTGGCATCCCTCCCTTCATTTTCAGCACAGTCTAAAGCGGACCAATCCGTCGCAGCTTCCTTCTGCTGCCCATTTGGCTCATCGGACAAAGGTAACACAACGCTGCAGCGGAGGTTCCGGGCTGTCAATGCTTTAAGTGAGTGTGTAGTTGAAAACAGTGGCAGCCGACAGCTTGGAGATCCTGAGGCTCTCACTGCCATGTCTTACCTCACGCTGATGCACTCATTCTCTCTCTCTCACAAACACACACTCACACACACACACACACACACACACACACACAGACTGCCAGATCATGGACATTATTCTTTCATCTGCCATCTTGGTGAGTTTACAGCCATCAGCACGGTGAGCACATGCAAACTGAGACATGTGTTAGGTTAATAGTGTTTGTAAAAATATATAGAAGTATTAGTGATGATTCCTCCGGCAGGAACTGGAGGAGGATGAGTGTGCGCATGAGTGTGGGGGCGAGGACACACAATTGTATAGCTGAATAAGCAGCAACACAGCGAGTAATGGTTGTTTTTCATCCCCTTCATTTAACAGTCACACAAAGAACGATAGTCTGTGGGTGCAACACTCGACAGCCATCGATTATCATCATTTCAACTCATGGTGTTTAGTTTGTACTGGACGACCTGCTCCTAATTAAAGACATGAATAAAGTCTTTATGTATTCTAGGGTAATAAAAACATGAACTCCAACATCCAGGTGATCGCACCCATGAAAACTTTAGTACAATTATTGTATGTACAGTTTCTTCAATGAAAATGGGGATTATTTTAACTATATCTTCCAGACTGGACCTTCAAGGGTTGTCAACGTCTTCATCCGACTGCTTTTCTAAATCCCATATGGTTTCTGCATGTCATCTTTGATTTTTGTTTACTTGCCCAGTTTTTTTTCATTTCTATTAAACCAGGGTTTCTTTATTGTGCTGCATGTGTCATCTTTTCTCTTTTATTTTCTCTTTTCTGTGCGACTGTCTAAATACACAAACACTGAGGGAGAAAATGTGCCTTCAGATGTAGGAGGTGTGGATCTGCAGCTTCACCATTGCTTGGATGAAAATGAATCCTTCTCATCTTTCTCTCTGTGCCTCCATGGCTTCCTCTCTCATATATACATCCAACTGACTCACTCTCACTCGCTCTCATTGCACCCAAGAGAGCTGCAAAGTCCTTCACTCCATGCGTCTTGATTTTGCCTCTTTTTATGCTCCTGACATTCCCTCACTCCTCTGCCCTTTTCTGTCTGGTTTTACTCATCTTCCCTGTGGCCTTGTCAAAGATGTGTGCACTGAGGGACTGAATATCCTGACCAGTATGTTTCTGATAAATAGAATGCAAGTAGACGCTTCAGCATATTAGTACGTACACTTTTAATTGCCGGAGTGGAGGAAACAAGCTGAATAAGGATTTAAGCTTCCTTTGACACGTGTGATTCAAGGCCAGACATTCAACACATAACAACCTTGTGCAACTTCAAACTTCAACTATCAAGCAACGGTGTTATCTTTATCTCATCATCTCATGGATTGATTCAAACCACAACATCAATCAACCATTTCAGTCACAACAAATACAGCATATGTACAATCCTTCACTGTCTGTTAAGCTCTGGGCTGAACTGTCAGACTAAATGCCCTGTTGACTCAGTGCAGATCTACAGACGTTGACAGAGAGTGATTGAAGTGAAAATAGTGTTGGCGAAAAATCCTTGAAAGGTCAAAATGGCAGACAAACACATGAGCAGACACCTGGCTCAGCTTGGCAGGACTACAGGAAATACAAAAAAGACTATTCCAGTCCAATAATGATAGAGTCTATGATTGTTACTGAAATAATAAAACGCAAACGTTTAGAAATGTCTTATTTACAAAAGCTTCCTGATAGATGCATCCTGAGATCAGATAGTTTCCCATATATCATTAACAACAATCAAACAATAAGAAAAAGCACATTGTGGAGGATTTTAGAATATAATCAAATAGCAGACAAGGATAACAATATTGATAAAAGTGTTCTCATGTCTATAAAATGATATAAAACCAAGAATTTGTTTTGATTACATTGAATAAGTCATGTATATCCTCATCAGAGCAGGTTTTCCTGCCATGTTTATATTGTCGCCAAGAATGAACAAAACAAATACTGGATTTAGAGGGGAGTGTGTATGTGTGTGTGTGTGTGTGTGTGTCAGTCTCTGTGTGTTTATACAGTGTGTAAGCCACTAAAGAGTCTCTTCAACACTCAGGAGACATACGGGCGGGGATACTCAGGTGGGTGCAATATCTTAATTTACCATAAGATGCAAGTTCTGGCATCACTGAATAAACACCTCTCCCATTAAGGGCTGACCATGGCACAAGCTGAGCTAAAGCTGCTCCTGTGTCAACCACAAAATTGCAATGTCATATTTGCAGAGACTGTGCAGGCGTGCATCCATTCACCAGTGTAAACTAAATGCCCACTAATGTGTTATTAGTTTCAACAAAGGCGATATACACAGCCTGAGTAACAGAGCTTAGTGTAGTGCAGGACAGATGAAGCATCGTGGACGGACATGGACAAAAGATGTGAGGTGAGTGCATTGTGGTTTACCCTTCATGTTGTTCGGATTTGATTTTGTTATATGAAGAGAGTTGATAGAACTCGTGACCTTCGTATAAACTTCCCCATCCTCAACTCCCAAGCACATCATCGTGACAACTGTCCAGTCCAGTCCAGTCCAGTGCAGCCTTGGGCTTTTGATGCAGCCGAGGCTCTGAGCTGAGAGTTGGATGAGAGTCAGTGAGCTGACCATGATATCAGATTAACATGGCCTAGAGACTCTGCATCTCAGCACGACGACTTACAAAACACACACAGCGAGAGCAGGCTAAACCTCATCCACAGTAGAGATATAAGTATTTCAGCTGGTGGTAATTTGACTTGAATCTGATGGATTTTTATGAGTATGCGCAGTATAATGACCTGAATGCACAACTCCTTTTTTTCATTACCCAAGGATGAGCCCTTTAAATTACATCAGGAGCTGGTCCTCTATACAGTGGCCTCAATGTTGCACCACCATTTTTTTTTTTACAGTAGCCCTGGACAGACAAACATCTTTTGAGTTTTGATAAGAGCTGAGGGTTAACATAGTTTCTAACACATGCTGGGAAGGGAGGAGTTAACCGAGGGATACTCGGATTCACTGAACACATTGTACATTTACAAGTGACGTGTTTAAGATTTATGTCAAAATAAATGAGCAGAACTGAAACATGCATTGAACAAACCTGAAATTATGCGTTCATTACAATAAAATGAGCCCTTTATGGTCACCAGCAGGTCCTCTCTATGGAGGTCACCGTGTTACACCATCATGTTTTTGACAATAGCCCAATCTTGACAAACTAGTCACCTGATATTTAATGATAACCGAAGACTAACTCTCCTACGTGCTTAGACAGGAGTGGTGAGACGATGGGTATTCAGGTACATCATGTAACTTCCTCCCTAAATGTCACTAAATCCTTCACACAATACCTTTAAAAGGTCCAGAAAGTAAAATCTAGAAACATGACGTCCAGCTTCTGACAGAGGTGTAATATAAAAGTGATGAGACTCGTATTTTTGATGAATGTTCCCTAGAACAAGTGGGTTCTCTCCTCAGAGAACGCCACGATGGACCACCATGTTTTTACAGTAGCCCAGAATGGTCAGACAATACATCTTTTGGGGTTTTAATGGTAAGTGAGAATTACCACAGAACCTCCTACATGCCTCCAGAGGAAGGTGAAATGAGGGGTATTCAGCTACAACATGCAACCCAACCTCTGTGGATGTCACTAAATTCTTCACACTGTACCTTTAAAAGAATGTTTATGGAAAAAGATGCCAGTACTCCTGCGGACACTCCTGCTTTCCTTCCCTCTGTGTGTGTGTGTGTGTGTGTGTGTGTGTGTGTACAGTACATAATCTCACACTGCTGTAGGCTATCACAACCTGTTTATGCTTTGACATGCTTCAGACCTGAGCTATGACAGATGGATCCTCACATGCTGTGTGATCTGTTGACGAGCTGTAACTTGCCCCCTGGTGCACCAGGCCACATGAACTAGATGAAGGTGAAATTTAGCACTAGCTTTCAACACATCTACACCTATGTTTCTGGTGTTAAGTGGACAGAGAGCCAGAGCTCACTGGGCCTACGGACATGTCACTCCTTTTTGGCTCGGACGTCAGTGAAGGTCTGTGCGTACGTCACGTTCGCTGACTGACAATCCTATGATGTAACCTAGGTGTAAAAGTGGGATCTATTTTTTCTGATAACCACGCGCAGCATGTCTACTCCTAGGTATGAAGTCATCAGCACCGCAGCACCACCACCACCGGCTCTCGCACTCACACACACAGGGGGGAAAAAAACGCCTCACACAGATGAAGTCACGCTGACATAAACGCCAGCTGAATCCACATTGCGTTTGGGAGGTTACAAAGTTACCGAGGCCTGCTCCTTCTCCTCCCTTTAACCCGTCGTCCCCTCACTTCTGTCGGCAGCAATGCGGTAGTCGGGCCGGGGCTGAGCTGAACGGCTCGGACTGACCAAAAGGACTGGCAAGAGGAAGCGGCGGCAGCAGCGCCGAGACTTACCTTCTCCCTTCTCCGTCCCCAGGCCACTGCTGTACATCTACAAACACGGTGGAAACACTCTGCCCGTCTCCCAGGCACAAGCGACACTCGGGGAAGTTGAGGAGAGCGACCCGGCAGGGCTGTCACGGCCAGAGAGACCTGCCTCCTACCGCTTCCTCGCTAACTCCAGCGGCGATGCGGTGAGGAGGGGAGCGGAGGAAGACAGGCAAAGCACGCCAGAGTAAGGGGGGAGCGAGCACAAGGATGATGTCATCACGCAAGCCTTCACGTCGTCACAAACTTTTCTACCCAAAAACTTTTTGGAGTGTGTTTCAGCTCATTCGTGTTTACGAATAATCTATTCTTTGATAATCGTGTCACATCAATCAATTAAGTAAAAATAGTTGGCAAACATCAGTCCATAAATATAAATCAATTTAAAGCACACACACAAACACACACACACACGTGTTGGTAAATTGAATTGAATTAGATATATCATATAGTAATAATAATAATTATTACTATTGTTATTAGTGGTTGAAGTATTTGTAACTGAAAATGCATTATTTTGTAAATCTTGTTGGTAAGAGGCTCCCTTTCTTTGCCATGCAGACTCATACAACCCATTTTCAACAACATTAGAATATATCAAGAACAATGTATTTAAAATCATGTTCTAATAAACACAATGGGCTATGTCCATTAAAATCTGATGTTGCTGACTCACACAAACACTGGCAGGTAAGACAAAATTAGGCAATGAAAACTCCACACTCCACACTTTTAATAGAGAGATCTTTCTATTTAATGATTGATATTTGTTTATGTCTACAAAACATACAGTATAAAATACAATCACAGTCAAAGATATAAATCAACCCCTTTCTGTAGGCCCTATAAAATAAAAATCAGATAAATACAGAATATCATCATTATCATAAACCCATAGAAATGGCTGTCTAAACAAAAGAATTGCAAATCATGATGGTTTCTTTTTGCTGCCAGGCTGTGCTTTAAATAATTCTAATGGTTGCCATGGACACACTCCTTATAGTTTATGGAGAAAATATGATATACAGTACTGAATACTGTTAAACAGACCAGACATTCAATCTATGTTTTAAATTATAATGAAATTAACATGTAAAAAGGGTGCAATGCAAAAAGTTGGAGAGGAACTTACTTCTTGGAGCTTCTTATAAAAAGAAGTTGTGGGTCAACATCCCACCAGGCACAGTAATCGCATGAATGTGCAACGACAGACATAAAACATGATGATCAGACTCAGAGGAAGTTCAACTGTAATTCCTACATTTCCCATTTGTGCAGCACTTGTATGAGAAGCTCCTTGTGGACATAAGATAGAAAGGAAAAGAATGATTCACTTCATTCATGACTGTGTACATTCATAATGCACATTTGGTCCCAGTATTGCACAACTGTAAACACTTCAATGTACCTTTGTACCTCATTCTGGCTCAAGATGAGATTTGTGAAAAAAAGGCCTTAGTAAGATGCTTTGGAAGTTTGATTGTTGTCATAGAGTTACTGGTTGTTCTACAAGGCCTCAGTGGCACAGGCACCTCCTCAACAGTGTGTTGGTCAAACTTCACATTTGTCTTTTTTACTAAAAAAGGTACTGTACCATAAACCAACCCTCGTTCATCTGTCACATTCACTCACATCATCCTACACATAGAGACACAGCCCCCCCCCAACACACACACAAACACGCACAACAAAATGCATTCACACAAACACACTGTGTTCAATTGCACTGTAAAGTATCTATGAGCCTCCTCCCTCCTCCTCCTGAGCCCCATTTATTCCACCGTCACAGACTTGGCCAAGTTCCTGGGACAGTCGACCTGCACAGGGAAAACACATGTTGTTGGTGATCAGAATGTAATCAATGATCATGGCTGTAGTGTAAATATTTAGCTAATCACACTGTATTGTAATTATTGGTATACTTATCAATGCTATATACCTCATTATGGTTGTTATTAGATGGATTTGAGTATAGAGCATCAAAGGTAGGATGTGATGTGTATGATATGCTGGTATCTAGTGGCGAGATTGATTCTTGTTGCTAAATACTCCTCACCAAATCTTTCCCCCTTCGCATGTAAGTTATCATTGAAACGAGAGTATGGCTTCATCCACTGAGAAGACCCACCCCTGATGCACATATATACTACATATGTGTAAGTAGGTCGGTAAAAACCCTCATGATTATTATATGCCCCATTCCTGCCAGCAGAAATGAAAATACTTTCAACTAAATCGTACACACTGCACCTTTAAAAAGTCTAATGGAATATTACATTTGTTGCATTTGGATATGATTGCTGCTAGGAGCTACGGCACAGAATGAGGTCCTGATGAAATTACCTTGAAATGTAATGTCCTCATAAGTCATCGTTTGACATTTCTTACTCTCAGTCACACAGCTTATTGACTTTTAAGATAAAAATCAATCACGACTTAAAACAAATGCCAGAGTAAAAGTACTTGAAATGAATACCACCGGTACACATGGAGAAACTGTGACGATCGACCGGGTATTGACGACTTACGTCATATCCTCGCAAGACGGCCAAGTGGAAGGACAGGAGCTGCAGGGGGATGACGGAGAGGATGCCCTGCAGACAGTCCACGGTGTGCGGCAGCTCGATTGTCTTGTAGGCATTCTTAGACACCTCAGGGTCGTCTTGGCAACACAGGATAATGGGCCGTCCCTGGAGAGAGCGATGAGTCAGTTAGAGCGATGATACGGCTTGCGATGGATTTGCGCGCGTCTGCGCTGCTTGTAGCGGACCGCCACGCCCTGACAACCAACAACATGTCATATTTGCTTTGAGCAGGTCAAAGTGGAAATGGCCCTTTCGAGGACTCACCGATCTGGCAGTGACTTGCTGCAGAGCATTCTGGCACTTGATGTAGCAGGCGTCTCTCATCATGATCATGATGACTGGCATGTCTTTGTCTATGAGAGCCAAAGGACCGTGCTTCAGCTCCCCGGCCAGGATGCCCTCTGAGTGCATGTACGTGATCTCCTTGATTTTCTGCAGGAGAAATAAAAAAAATTAAAAAAAACGTGAATAATTCACCCCATCCTCCTGTGTTATGCTCCAGGAGAGTAGACTGCAGTGTTTGCGCTAGCGTTCTCGACTCACCAGCGCCCCCTCGAGGCAGGTGGCATAGTTGAAACCTCGGCCCATGACTAGGAGGGACCTTTGCTCGTACAGTTCATTGGCAATGCTCTTGATCTTCTCATCCAGTGCCAACACTTTCTTTATCAGCTCTAGGAGATAATGAGAAGAGTGAGTAGAGGTGAAGGTCCTGTGGCGGAAATAGGTGCATCGACATCCCAAGTTTGAGATTCAGCACAACGAGGTCATTCAACTTTGCATTAAAGGTAAATTGTGAAGGATTTATCTTGTGGTGAAATGTCATGTTGCACCTGAATACACCCCCCTTCAGTTATCATAAACAAAATAACACGTTTAGTTTGTCCATCAAAAGATTGTAATGATAATAATGATTGTCGTTATTATTAGAATTGCCATGTCATGTCATGTCATATTCTACCACTTATCCAGTGTTCTGGGTCATGGGGTATTTCTACCAGTGCGCATTGCGCCTTTGGGGGTATCAGTGTCAGGGCCAGTGACAGTGCAGCAGGGCCCGAGTGCAATTTGAACCAGTGACCTTTGATACCAAAGGCGACTGCTCTAACCACTGAGCTGCTACCTCCCTCCATAATTATCATTCTGATTCTGATTATAATTATACTTAAAGTTATGATAATTATACCACTAATGATAATAATTCAGGACGAAACCCGCAACCATCATCAGCACAGACAAAGCGAACGCTCCTTTCCAAACAGGCAGGTTTAGAGCGGACACTGTGTGCGCCAGGGACCTGAGGATACAACTGTCCATCTACATTAGACCATGTAGCTATGAGCTCAGGCTGGATCCATTTGATGTCTGCGGTGTAGTTGTGCCTGTCCGTCGCAGCACTAACCTGGTAGCACCTTGAGGCCGGTGATGATCTCCAGTCGTCTCTTCTGAAGGGAGATCCTGTCCTCGCTCATCATCAGACCAAACATGATGAGGGCCACAAACTGACTGGTGTAGGCCTGAGTCACGCACACAGGAAACAACGCAGAAGCTGAACAGCGGTGCACAGAGCGACTCATTCGCCAAAAGGCGGCAGGCAAAGAATTGATCTTTCATTCGGGACAGAATCAACTTTACCTTGGTGCTTGCCACTCCGATCTCGGGCCCAGCGTTGACGTGGACTCCGCAGTTTGTCTCTCTACAGATGGAGCTGCCCACGGTGTTGGTGATGCCAACGGTCAGAGCGCCGCGCTCCTTGCAGTAACGCAGCGCCATCAAGGTGTCTGCTGTCTCTCCTGGGGAGGCAGGGGGGGGGGGAGAATAGATATAGATATATAATAGCATCTCTAAGCATCGCAAAGTCTTATTGCGCGGAACGCAACAGCCCAGGTCATTGCCTGGTGTGTGACTGTCACCTGATTGGCTGATGAAGAAGCAGACGTCGTCTCTGAAAACGGGGGTGTTGCGGTCCAGGAAGTCACTGGCCAGCTCCACCATGACGGGCAACTCTGTCAGCTCCTCCAGAATCTGCCGGGTCTGAGGGGTCGAGGCACAAAGCCATCACCACTACTGTTTCCGATGCTTGTCACCTTGGCTCGTACTAAAAACAGGCGCGGCTCTACTTACGGCCACCGCAGCGTGGAAGCTTGTGCCACAGCCAATCACGATGAGGCGTCTGCAGCGTTTGATCTCCTTCAGGTGGTCCTTCAGCCCACCCAGGACCACTGAGGACACACAGAACGGAAACCTACAGTTAATGAAACCAGTCCACTGATACTGCCACGTTATCTGTAGCTAATACAAATGAAGAATTCACACTGTGTACCTACACTACAGGGGAAACCTGAACAGGCCAACGCTCACCTCTGTTGGAGTCAAAGCAAATCCGACCTCTCATGGTGTTGACCACCGACTCCGGCTGCTCAAAGATCTCCTTCTGCATGAAGGCCTCATAGTTTCCTGCGAAGACAAGATGGTGCGCAAACATCAGAGGCGCTGCTGAGGCTGACGGGTGAAGAGCAGAGCGGTGATTTCAATCGTTCCGCCAGCAGAGGGCAAGCAAGCGCTGGACGGCTCACCCTGCATACAGTTTGTGCTACTAATCTATGGCCATAAATTTTAAATGCTGCACACTTAAAGGTGCAGTACGCACGTTTGTCTTTTAAAAACAAACTCCTCTAAAAAAAACAACAACAACAAATACCTTTAATGTGTGGCGACGTGTGTATACGCAGAGATGTTGCTTTGTTCCAGGGCAGCAACATTCGGACAGATACTGTAGGTGCTGGTGGTTGGCCTATATAGTTTGATATTGATTGAATAGATAAAGGAAAAGCTCCAAGAAAATAGTATTCTTATCTTGTATGAGTATGTATAAAGTGCTACTGGCGTTGTAGGTCAGAAGAGGAGGGTTCAGGGACAAAGCCTGCACACTCTACCTTTAATCACTGCTGCCAAGCTAAAACAGGACGTAAACTGAAAGCATCAAGTCGACGACCCCAACGCCCCCCCCCGCCCTCCCCCCACCCCCGTCTTCTCAACAGTCATCTGACCTTTCATGATCTGCTGCATCTCCATCTGCAGGGTCTGGATGGCTCTGACAGGGTCCTCGCCGGCCTGCCGCTTCAGCCTGTGGATGGAGAGTTTCCCGTCGGTGACGGCTGCGATATCGTTATCCTCCAGGTACAGCACCTTGTTTGTGTGCTCGATGATGGCGCTGAGGGCAGGGAAGGAGGGCAAACACGTGAACCAACGATGGCGTGAAGAACCTTTGGTGGTTCCGTGCAGTTCATAACCAGAGGTCCAGTCGCAGGGTCCGCACACAGACACGTGGTCTCTCACCTGGCGTCAGAGGCGAAGAAGTACTCCACAGTCCTCCCATCTCCCACCGTGTCGATGGACTTGGAGCAGTCAGGTCTGTTATGACTGTTCCTCTCCTGGACGGCCTCCTTTTTGTGACCTGTCGGGTCAGAGGGCGGGTGCGCAGGGGGGGGGGGGGGCCAAAGGCCAGGGGCCCCCCGGGGGGGGGGGGGGGGGGGGGGGGTCAAAGGTCAGAGGTCGCACGGTGACTTTGAGAGGCTAAAGCAATCAAGATGTGCTCATGGGTTGAAATTCTTTTGCTCAGCGTCGACGTGCAGTGGAGTCGCAGCTGGGAAGGCGGACTTGACAAGTTGTGAAATTCAGATTTAATGGTACAAAACCTTTTATGTGGGACGTTAAACCAGAGAGGCAGGATTTGTAACAGATCATAGGAGTAGAAAGAAAGGCTTCATGTTGAGGAGTGAATGGAAACGGTGAGGGAGGTGGTGGATCTGATCCTTTTGTCCATCTGCCGGTCTGTCTGTCTGTCTCATTGTCCCTCTGTCTTCGAAATGGAAGTTGTCTGCTTCTTGAGTCCGCATGTAACAATGTAGTATAGTACCCATGAGTGAGATGTGTATAATGAGTATGGCAGCTGGAGTGTTCCCGTCACAATGTGGTCAGCAGTTTATGGTACAGTGTCGTTCCTGGTTTGACCAGTTGGGGGCGTTAAAGTTGAAAAGTGTTCGAATAATATGTGGAAATCTGACATTGCAGCACTGCTCTGTGTTCAAATGACCGATTCATGCTGTTCATTAAACAACTTTGTTTATTCATTTGTTGTATCCCAGACTCGAGAGTAAATAGCAATAATAGACAATACTGTATATCTGCCATTAGTCGCTCGGCTCTCTCTAAACATCTCATACTGTAGATATTGAAAATCCCATAATGGTCAACCAGTATAGTTCCCACTTGGCCACATATCAGCCAGCTGCGCCTTGGACGTTGGACCGGACCCACTGGTGCTATTAAGAGCCATAAATTTAAAGTAGGCCGATAAGACAGTGAGGACAGTCCCACACACTGTGTAAACAAAGAGGCAGCTGTTGTTAATAACTTATGATGACGACACACTCATTCATTCATATGCTCTTTTTTCTTCTCCTGCTTGTTGATTCCTTCTCTAAGACCTTCGCTCCGCTCAGCCTATGGAAAGAAGCCATGTTCCTTTCAGGTGGTATTGAAGCTGCTTGAAGCCAAAATTCTTTAATACAATATTATACTGTAGGAAACACCATTCACTTGGCGAAGACAGGTTTTTTATGTGATTGTTTTAAATTTAACGACTGAGCCACTGAGCGTGTGTGTCCCAGTCGATCTGAGTTCGAGCAAAATGAGCTGGTGTGAAGGGGAAGACAGAATGTTGGAGGCCTGTGCGCATTTGAATATGCTGCTTAACCACAGGTGACATGCACACAATTATGTTAGCCAAGGCAAATAAAGCCACACAAAGGCTTAGTCTTGAGAACTATTCAAATAACCCGCATGTTTCAATCGCAACTTAATCATAAACTCATAAAAGCATATCAATGGGCCACACTGTGAAACGGTATCATACTTTATTTCCCATCGGTGCCACCCTACAGCTGTAAACACTCACCATGGCCTCGTATCAGAAACTTTGGTCGACTCTTGCTTTAATATTTCTCCTCCGCACTAATTCTCACCTCTAAAAACCAAACGCACTTCCTTCATCTTCATGCCGCTCACTGATACTATTAGAGCAGTTGGTGTGTCTTTATCTGCTTCAGGCATGCAGACACGCAGTGATACATGATTATCAGCAGACTGGCCCAGACAGACAGACAGACAGACAGACAGATCTTAGTGCTGCTGTGTTTCTTTAACTTCCCACAAGGTCAAGCTGCAGCCTCTATGACAACGTATTAGAGCCACTTAAAGGAAAAGAAGTCTATGATACAGTCATAACATTACAAGGAAAAGAGCTGGCTTTTAAAAGGGGGCATAATACGGCAAGTTGTTCTTTTAAAGGCACAGTGCAGCAGCTTCAAACCTATTCTTCTTCCTATTCCCAGCATTTCATTTGTCCACATTTGTCCACGCTGCGTATGAACAGAGGGGTGCAACGTGGCTTCCATAGAAAGGACCTGCTCCTTGTGTAAATAGAAAAGTCTTAAAAGCAATAATTCGTGACAAAGCAATAATGTTCGTGTTTTCTTTCTGCCAACTGAATACAAATCGTATATAGTGAGCCTTTGAAAGGACAGATTACAGTGGGCAGTATCAGGTGCCTGCTGCACTGAGGAATGTGGAAGATCCTGTCAAGTTAGTAACCATAAACCTGTCAGCTTTTCAGTGCTATACATGACCACAGGTATCAGGATCAGGTTTGTGGTCTCCTACTTTTACATTTCATATTTATA
>JAFBJT010112440.1:0-15386 GCA_016785325.1 Chascanopsetta lugubris
CCAAGTTTGATTGTTTACTGTATTTATTGCTGTTGTTTTGTGTATTTTCTGCAACTGATAACAACTCACCCACGTACACACGCATATAATGCTTTTTATGGTGATGTTACAAACTCTATTAACACATTAATATCCCTGATGCTTTCCTGACATCAAGCACCCAACTTTTTCTCAAGTGCCTACAAAGCATTTGTACACACACACACACACACACACACACACACACACACACACACACACAAACACACACACAAACACATTTACACTTCTATCTGAGTGAGAACACATAACGCATTCCCTTACCATCCCATCTAATTGCCTTATTTTAGCCTTAAGTTTAACCCTAACCTAAATTAAGTCTGACCGTAACCCTAAAACCATGTCTAAACCCTCCAACAGCTCATTAAAGAAGTGGAGATTTAGGTTGCATTACAAAATGTGGTCTTCACACACACACAAACACACACACACACACACACACACACACACGTACATAGCACAGACACACAAATGGACACACAGACAAGCATCCACGCACACTCAACACATTGTTTTTTTGATAGTACCAACACAACATTTCTACATTAACCACACTTCTTTTTTCCAATGACACACACATGAACTCACACACTGAAGGTTTGAAGGCTCCTAAAAACGTGTCCTTCCGCCCCCAAGCAACAAATAGTCCCCTGGATCCATACACGTGTGGCACTTTAGAAAAACGTTGGGCACTTTGGGGTTCAGTATCTCACAACCACTCCAACACCAAATATCCAAACATCCCACGACTCATAGCGCTTCGGTGACCAACTGTACGAGGAGAGCGCTTCAGAAAAGTTCATCTTGTGATTCAACTGTTCACAAACATTTCAGGAAACATCTGTTCAGAAGTTTTTAATCAACCCGGAGAACGTCCTCGTCAACAGCTTGGTTGCTAGGTGACGGCTGTGAGGGCGTCAGATGCCGTCTGACGCAAGAAAGATTGCGAGACAGCTGTTGCAAAAACACAAGAGCCTCCTCCGCACGGAACCTCCACGATGGATAGAAACATTGAGTCGTTCACATCTGACTGTGTTACTGACACTCTACGGAGCATCTGTCGCATGTCTGTCCGTCCTGGGAGTGGATCCCTCACTTGTGACTCTCCCTCAGGTTTCTACCTTTTCTTTTTTCTTTTTTCTGTTAAAAGGGTTTTTTTCCCCCCCGGTAGTTTTTCCTGACTCTTGCTGAGGGTCTAAGGACAGAGGACGTTACCCACCCTGTGAGACAAACTGTGATTTGTAAAAGCGGGCTGCATAAATAAACTTTGATTGATTGATTGACACAAACACTCTGTGTGGAAACAGGAAAAGATGGAATTGAACGCAAACCATCAGTGGATGATCGGGACTTGGAGGTTCGAGACAAACCAGCAGGGAGAACCATCCTCTAACAAATTCCACGTTCCTCCAGTATTGAGCACTGATATCGATCAGACGCTCTTTTCTCCTTTCCACCACAATACTCAAATCTCAATCACCCATCTCTGTGAGTCTCGCTCGTTTTCTCTCTCTCTCTCTCTCTCTCTCTCCCCCCCAGCTCCTCCATCTCTGACTCTCTCAGTTACCCATTAGTGCTATGGACAGCCATCAGGGTTGCCCGAGGCTGCTGGGTGAAGAGCTGGCAGGAGAGGGGGGGGGGGGGAGAGAGAGAGAGAGCGAGAGCGAGAGGGAGAGAGAGAGAGAGGGCAGGGGTGAAAGAGAGAGAGAGAGAGAGAGGGTAGAGGTGATAACTGCACGGTCCTGCCAATCGGGACCGGGGATGTAGTAGAGACGTGTATCAGCATTCACACACATAAGTATTCTGTGCTGCACCTGTAGCTACACACACACAGTGTGAGTTCTCTGGGCCATTTTTGGGGGGATCTCACTGAATGTACTTTCGCTCTGCAACTTCCTCACCTTGACTTTTCTTTGCCAATTGTTTCTCAGACAACCCACTCAGACTTCTGCAAAATGAGACGGAGGCGTCGACATGTCAGGGAGAGTTGTGTTTGAGTGTGAGTGTGAGTGTGTGTGTGTGTGTGTGGTGTGTGTGTGTGTGTGTGTGTGTGTGTGTGTGTGTGTGTGTGTGTGTGTGTGTGTGTGTGTGTGTGTGTGTGTGTGTGTGTGTGTTGGCTCGGCTTTTTGTAAGACACATTTTTTTCCCTCTCCGTCCCCCCTGAGTTGCTGCACTGCATTGCTTCCCTCTAAACCTCAGTAGTGACATCCTCTTTCTCCTTGTGACCATCACATATAACTGTCTGTTACAGTCTGTTTATACACAACGACACAGGATGGTTGAAACCTGTCCGAGTCAGTTTGTTTGTTTCAATAACTATCGCAAGGCCAGAACCTTACTTCTGACTCAAAAAGCTGGAAGAGATATCGGTGACAGCTTTGATCAAGTTACAAGTACTTTAATACTATGTTGTTACATCATTATGGAGTTCCCTCAGGGCTCTTAAAACTGATGAGTAAGCACCATGTACATTCACGCCGTTTTGCAGATGATGACCACATGTTTATATCTGTGGAGCCAGATGGATTCACACATCTGGATAAAACAGAGGCCCGGCTGGCATGAAGAGTGTTTACCAGCACATTCAGTCCAAAATAAGGCTCAACTTCTCTCTGATCAGCTGATCAAAAACACATGATCTGACCTGCAGATCAAACACAACAGACAAACAAACAAAAAAAACATGGTGGTGTCTGCTATCAGCCTCTCTGGAGAGACCCACACTGATGGAGACTGATCGTACACACTGGGCCTCCAGGCCTCAGAAGAATGTCAAACAACTAGCCTGCGCTCCCACTGCTACTATCAACCCACAACGAGTCACATACAGTATCTCCAGTGGGATTCTACTCAATAATTGCAGAGTCTGGACCAGACTCTGAAGCGCCAGATACTTTGTGCAGCGATTTGACAGCGAACAAACAAACTGTGCGCTGAAATGAATTGGATCAATGACCTTTGACTGATTTCTCAGACAGCTCCAGACGATCAAAACTCGGCACAGACGGTTTGCTCCGACGGGAGTTGGATGTGTGCATGGACATATATGTAGTGTGTGTGTGCAGCTGCAGCAGAGCAGATGAAGAGGGCTGTGACTGTGAACTAATGGGGTCTGGCAGCATCTAGCGTCTCTCTCCACTCCCCTCCTCTCTTCCTCCTCGAACCTCGACGGATCCGGTCTGTCCCGGCACTTCAGCTCCCATCTTCTTATTCATCTCCGTCTCAATGTTTCAGTGGAGGCCTGCCTCGGACGGAGGGACACCCTCAGATACGACGTCGCTTGAAACACCCTGTAATCTGACATGTGCTTCAACTCCATTTCAGTCGGGGCTGTAAAAGAGCTGTATCCACTGACACATGAGGGATAAAGGAGAGGTGGGATCGTGAAGCTCAGACGCTCCGCACAAAGTCTGGGGCTGTCCATCAACCACTCATCTGGACTGGTGGATAGATTCCATCTGGGCCGAGGAAGACTTGCGTTCAGTGCACAGTGTTTACCATCTGATGAATGGTGGGGATCTATAGTTCGGCCTTTGTAGCATTGACAGTCGCTTCAGCGCTACGATAAAGTTTTGCCAGCCAACAACACATTCGTACAGTGAGTCGCACTTCCTCTATCACACGCCCCTCACTCTCGGTCAGCACAGCTGTCAAGTGCAGTTTGAATGTCAGTGTCTCACCTCATGACACGGAACGATGGAGACCCAACAGCTGACTGTCTGTCTGTCTGTCTGTCTGTCTGCATGGTGGCTACAGAAAGTTGTAGGTCCAGATGACATTTTGCGTCAGCTTTATTATTTGCTATGTGCGTCTGAATGTGTGTGTGTGTGTGTATGTGTGTGTGAGAGAGAGAGAGGGAGAGAGAGAGAGTCGCACTGCACTTACACTATGAAAACTCTGGAGAGCAAAAAAGCGGAAACAGCGGCTTAAGAGATTTCCAGTTTGCGGTCTGGTGTCAACGTTTACATCAGAACGGCAAGGTTTCACGTGTAAATGGCAACATGCTCTGAAATCTCGGTCCACCTGTTGAATGATGGTCCAAAGTTCAGTTGGATAAGTTGCATAGAATTCACTGGTTCTGTCAAAAACATTGGTGCTGGACTCCCAGAGAGCAGGAACTAAAAAGGGAATGTAATGTTTGAATCCCAGAGGAGCCAAACCAGACTGTGACATTTCAGTTCTGCTTAGGTGGTCGTCAGAGCAGAGTATGTGTCTACGTGGATGTATTTGCATGCTAATACCTACTACTCATATGCATACTTGATGGCTAATCACCTGATCCAATTTTTTCACCTTTGAACGCTGATCTTTCTTCTGAATGATATCCCTGCGAATGCAAATGTCAGTTTTGACGCTGCTTTTCAAAAGGGGGAAGAAATATTGAAATAAGCACGTCAAATTTTTTTTTGTCCAACAGGTTTCTTCTCCCACTTTGCCCTTTTGCGTCCTCCAACATGAAAGACTTCCATTTCACCCATGAAAGATCAATAATTTGAAAGAGATAGCTCGCTCGTTTTCCATTACGCAGCTCAACATTCAGAGCAGACGGCTCACCTTTCCCATCAAAGAGTGAAAGGAGGGTCAAAGCGCACAGTCATCTTTGACAAAAATCGGGCGGGTAATGAGTTTGCACACGAGCGCAGACTCTCAGACTGAACGGATGCCGCGTGCGGGCTTCACCTGCAGGAAGTCAAAACGTTGAGGCTTGTATCAAACAAGCACACAGACGCGGCACAAAGGCAAATTGAAAGTTTGACAAAGTCTTGCGAATCCCGACAAGTTTGGAATTTCAAGTATGGGGCACTAGTTTAAAGTAGAGTAGGGTTCAAGCTGCAACGCCGTTTCCGTCCACACGACCACGAGCTTGTGCCAACGAGCGTCCGTCACTGACCGGTCTGCTCTCCAGATGCTGGTGAACTCTGAGGAGTGGAGGCCACGTAAAGCTACATAGGATGTATCGTCACCTCTGCCGCTGGCACGCTAACAGCCCGGCTGCATCACACTTCTGCAGATTTACCCCCCCACCCCACCCCACCCCCCGGGGTGCAGATACTCATTGGCAGGGAGTCGCTCAAATAGAGCACACCTGCACTTTTGGGATACGAGTGGTGCACATCTGAACTTCATGCGCTATTCACTTCTCACTGTTGGGGCCCAGAGGGGGCGAGCCAGGCTCCTCCCTGCTGATGTGGCACGAGAGAGGTGAGAGCACAGGTTCGCAGACTGTCACCGGGCCAACGCGCAGAGACAAACTCACATGAGGCATGCTCTGCACATGCACTTAAAGATATATATAGATAATAAACAAATAAAAACAAAGACAATCGTGAGAATGAGAATAGTATCCCGTCGAATCGTAGGAGTCGTTTCTTGTCTTTTCCCCATCACTGAGAAACGTTGGGCTCCTGAGTGTTAACCCAACTTTTCATGTCTTTAAAATGAAAGAGGCAGATGTTTTTCCTCGCGCACAGTTCGCAGGGTTTTAAATGCCTGTCATCAGAGTCTGGTTTCAGGGCATACGTTTTCATTCCTGGGCCCTCGGGCCACAAACAGGTAGAGTGGAGTCATAAAAATGATCAAACTGCCGCAGTTTAACATCCGCCGTGAAAAGTTCTCCTCTGTGACAAACGGGCTTTGTGTTCTCAGTCCGAGTCGAGGCTGCACGCACAGTAAAGGCTGAGTCATGTGCTTTCGAAGACGTCCGCAGTTATTTGTTACGAGGAGCTTTGTCTCCGCAACATCTTCATCTTTAAGGCTCAAAAACACGTTTCCTCTGATTGATTGATTTGATCATGTTAGATTTCATTTTGAATTAGGACTCACAAATATACAACATGTACAACCCTTAACGTACTTAGTGCTGCACTTTAGTTTGATGAAGATGAGGTGTAAGGTAATGTAACGCTTACTGCAAGAAACAAAGAAAACACCTTGTGATTTAGAATTTGACCTCATCATGATGCACTGCTCCCCCCCCCCCCACACACACACACACAGTCTGATGGGCTTTGTCACCACACACACACACATAAAGTACACACACACACACACACACACACACACACACACACACACACAGTGAACATAGGGCCATTCATCAAAGTCTGGGGGAAGGACTCTTGGGTAAAAACCTCTTGAATCAGAAATGTATTTCACATGTTTACCCAGCTCTCTCTCTCTCTCTCTCTCTCTCTCTCTCTCTCTCTCTCTGTATAAGAGGTTTAGCACTCTCAGGTTAAATGTCTGTGTGTGTGTGTGTGTGTGTGTGGTGCAAAGGCACTGACGTTGTCACCTTCTAACCCTCCCACCCTCTCATTAAGCTGTCTGTGGATAATTAAACCAGGTTGCGGAGAGTTACTATTTATTTACTTGTTAGTCTCTGATGATACATGGGAAAAGAGAAAATAAGAGCGCGGCTCTGTGTGGATTCTGCCGAGCGCGGCATATTCAGGGCCATGCTCCCATTTAATGAAAGAGAAGAATGAGGAGAAGTCAAGCACATCCGTGTGCTATTGAGTGTGCCTGTGAATATGAACGTGTGTGTGTGTGTGTGTGTGTGTGTGTGTGTGTGCGTGCACCCGTGTGATGTCCAGGTATTACTCTCCTTGTAGGGACCGGAATCTGTTTACACAGTCACGTTGTGGGGAATCGCCCTTATCGGGACAAACAGAATCAGAATCCTTTGCCGTGATAAACGAGTATAAGGAAAATGAATGCAAACCTGAAAGCAGGGATTAAAACAACTATCCCTCGTATTTAGAATATGAAAATATAAGAGCATAAGTATCTAAACTATGTCAATGAAAAATGTGAGTAGAAAATATAAAGCTCACTCTAAACTCGTTTTCCAAAAAAGTTCCCGGCTGTTTGAAGGTGCTGACGCGTTTGATTAAGCTGAGGTAAGTTCAGGCCTTGAGTCAAGTCATGAACACATTACTCCCGTCTGCACTTCAATGGCTCCCAATACTTTTTAGAGTTGATTTTAAAGCATGTTTCTTTTGAAAACATTTTTGGGCCTCGCCCTCTTTGAACTTGACAGACTTGTTTACTCTCTGGTTATATCTTACCTATTTATTTAGACTGACTTTAAACACATCACAGAATGTGGCTCTGGTTTTTCATGTTTTTTTAAATTTTTTTTATAGATGTTATGTTTTGATGATGGTTGTGAGGCACTTTGGATACCTATATGAATAAAGATGAATTGATTGATTGATTAGTGGTAGTGATTAGGGAATTGACTGCGAGTGTCTGTGTGTGTGTGTTGTAACTTGGTGATGAAACCGAGCAGCACGGAGCCACATTGTAAAAACAGAAACTGGCCTGATCAGTGCTCCGATCCATGACTCAGGAGTGTTGTTCGAGACAGAAAAGACCAAGGAAAAGTGGTGTGATTCTCTTACTCTCATCAATAAACAACACATATCTCACTCTAATCGAGATCACTGTGATTATAAAACTGCACAGACAGTGGTAAACTATTCAACCTGCAGAATACATTTATAAATTATAAATAACGCCATGAGACTGCAGCCGCATTGTTGTAAAAGCCCCACTCCCTCATCACGGAGACGCCAATTTAAGACTTTCAGAGAAAACGTCTCTGTGCAGTTCATTAGCAGGAGGATGAATCATAAACACTTTGCATGTCGGCAAACAAGTGGGAGGGGAAACGGAAAACACAACAAGGTTTATGCTTCGATAACTTTTGGCAGGAGGATTAAATGATTCCTCCAGACTGAAAGTATATCAATGTTTTCACTTCGATATCACTTGTGAAAAAAAAAAAAAAACATGTACAAAAACCACACATGGTCAATCATGTACAATCAAAGGTGCAGTGTGTAAGATTTGGCGACATGTAGTGGTGAAGTTGCATGTTGCATCCATCACCTCACCCTCACCCTTCCGAGCGTGCAGGAGAATGTATGGTAACATTCTACTGTAATGTAGAATGTACCCTCAGCTCTCGTTAAAACTCAAAATGTCCACTCTGGGCTACTGTAAAAACATGGATTGCATAATCATGGTATTTGCTTTTACAAGTCAAGTAATAGATCCTAGAACATTCGATGAGAAAGGTCCCAATGCCCAACGATTGGACGACTACGATCCCCTCCTCCAATCACAGCCCTTTTCAGCGCCGAGCCCACCGACCAAAGGTCATGGTGCCACGGAGCCGTCAGGAACCTTCTCTCCTCTTATTGACTGTTTCCATCGACTTTTCAGGCATTACATAACTGAAAGCAGAACAAAGGGAAAAATAATAGACTGAGTGAGGCTCATTATCAAAAGCCTTAATGTTTGCTCTGTAGAAGGCTGTTATCAAAGCTAACTTTGATCCCCAGAGGGCAGTGGAGAGATTGCCTCATCAATTTGTTGCTCTCCATTTCCCCTCGGCAGCCGCTCGGAATATGAAAAATAAAAAAACAAATAAAAAAAACATGAGTTATCTTGACCCTGCACTGTTAATATGGTGTGATGGTGATGGCTGCACAATGGGCATCCATGAGGGACAGCGGCTCAGGTAGTGCATGTGGCCAAAGTGCTCCTCGGTGGCTCTGCCTGAGCTGTGACTTTAATGCACAGCTCCCACGGTAAACCATTACCGTGTCTGCAGTGAGACGCAGCTCCCACCCTGGGGAGGGCCGCGGCCAATTAAAAGGAACCCCGAGCAGGAGCTGCTCTCGGGGCTGAGTAGCGGGGAGTGTGTGACAGGTGGACATGGGTGCCATTGTGAGTTTCAGCTCACAGGATGCGCGCTCTGAAAGGAGAGGTGAGCGTGTCGGTGTGTTTGCACAGGGGATCCTTTGCGACATCTGTGCCAGCTGCTCGGAGGGGGAGGAGGGGGAGGAGGGGGAGGAGCATGATTACAGTGTGTGTGGGGAACGTTCATGAAATGGGACATCAACCGCCAGCTCGTGTCACCGTTATTTATAAATCTCGGGCTGTGTGCTTTTTCATGGGCTGATGTACCTGTCACTCGCGCTGTGACAGTGAGTAATGAGCTCCACTTGTAGCTGGGTTTCATTTGCTGGACAGACCCTCCCTCGCTCCCATTTATGGTTTCATAATTGTGGTTTTACGGTCAGTTAAAATTCATGCGCCCACACATCATCAAAGGTGACAATAATCACGATTGGTGTTTCCATTCGACCGGCAGCTACTGTGGCGTGTTTGTTTCTAAACATCACTCAAACACATCAGGTGCAGGATATTTAAGTCTGATGTGATAATAACAATTCTCAATGTTTCCATCTTGAAATGTGGTTTTTTTTCCCAACATTTTTCAAAAACCTAAAATGTTCAAAAACCACATAGAACAGTCTAGTTATCAGTTTTTCTTTGGCAGTGTTTCTACCTATGACAACAAAGCCAGGGAGCACATCATTGGTCTAATCACTGACACCTTCGAGCAATGCATCCTGGTCTATAGATCTGTGAGTCCAAGCAACACATTTTGGAATAGAAAAAATTCCCTAAGGCAAGTGGATAAATCAACTTCAAAGGGCCACCGTGACCTCTGACCCCATTCATTTGGATCAATCAACACTTGTGTAAACGTGTTCAGGAAACATAACAAACATGTTCTTGGGGTCAAACGGATTTAAGGGTAACTCAACGGCTGCTCTGATGACTTCAAACTTCAATCGAGTTCATCTTTGAGTCTGAATCATCTCGGGGTTCTCTTGGAAGTTTTCATGAACCAAACCAAAGAGTGTGATTTACAATCCTGCAGCTACCTCGAACCTGTTTGTTCCAGATGTGATGGAACTGACTGGAATATGGTGCCAGATGCCTCCAGAGGATCATTTCCCAATTTGGGGGAACCAATAGAGAAACTTTGGGCTCCATCGCCCATCATTCTGTTTCCCAATCGCACTGAGTGGGTGTGGGAGGGGTTTGAGTTTGTAGTGTGACAAAAGCGAGTCAACTCAAACACAACATGCCAACTCAAACTACAATCGACTACAGTGTGTGATACAATGATAAAGAGAAGTGCCGGAGGAAGTCATGAAACCAGAGCTCTTCAGTAAAGTACATTAATTCTGGAATCTTAACTTGTGTAAAGGTCCCCATGAGTATGTCAACATCCAAGTATGAATAAAGTGTGAAAACTGGGTCCAGGTATAATCCGTGTGGTAAAGGACAAACCCGAGTCCCCCATCATGCACTGGATCATCGTGTCTGCAAAGAGTTACACAATAGTTGTGTCCAGGCCGGTTCCCCTGGGGGCTGCCGTCAGTGCAAGAATACATTATCCGGCTTCCAGCTCCTCGCAGGAGGAGGAGTCATGTATCATGTGTATGAATCCCCCCATGACCAGCAGCAAGTGCTACCTTTAACTGATACATTTGATTTTTCTCGCCTGGATGGTTGCTATTGGAGTGGATTGCTGGGAGGTGATCAATAGCAGTGGATATCAATGTGTGGTAGATGGATGGTCGGCAGCATGCAACACACACACACACACACACACACACACACACACACACACACTTTGATGATTCATTGGTTTTCCTTGCCCGCAGAATGTGCTGCTGGTACAGTGAGGTCATGCTTCTCTTAATATCATTTATCAGACTTTTTCCAACATCCATCGACTTGCACTCAAGTTAAATGATCAATTTCAGTCTGGGTGCTCATTATCTCAGCGGGTCTCCGATTCGCCTCATGACAAAAAACATCGATTTGTCAACAATACCAAGTATGGTCGGTTGGAGTTGATCCTAATGCTAAATGATAAAGTAACAGAAATGGTGCCAGCAATTATCCGCTTGGTGTCGGTCTGCATATCAATGCTCTGAGGGCCAAGCTCCGACATATGAAAGACGTCTGTAAACATGCAACACAAATACGTTCTTAAGTTGAACTGGAACTAGTCCAGATAACCAAAGTCACTCTTGAAATGTATTTATTTTCCTAGAAAGGTTTGAGATACAAATTCCAACAAGGGTAGTCTGCATTTAATGTTATCGAAACCTTTAAACTACCGTCATAAGGCGTCCACAACGATGGATGACATGACTTCCTCCCAAAGACGAAGCCAACGATTCCCACCTGGCGGCAGTTTGGGTCTTGAGTTAAACCTCTAGCACATATAGTGCATGACTGTGAATGTCTAATGCAGGGATGTCAAACATATGGCCTGCGGGCCAGAACTGGCCCACCAGAGGGTCCAGTCTGATGCTGTAAACACGAGGCAAAACATCATGATTGACAGCTGAATCCTCGGTGGTGGAACGTTACTGCTTATTCAGTACTGCAGCGGTGTAACAACACAGTTCACCAAACACAGGGCAACGCCCAACATAGCACCACCTGCTGGCCACAGGTAGAGATGATTTAGCTCCAAATGTGCACGATGGATTGTATTCCAATGAGTCAGCTTATTTTCTGGATGGTGGAAGAACAGTGTTGACGTGTCAGTTATTATGCAGGCTGTCACTAAAACGTCACGAGCACTAAAGCATCATGTCACTGGAACATATAATCTAAGTGTGAGCTGTCATTTCTCCCAAGTGTGTACAACTGTCTCTGGAGAGTCCGTAAAAGTGGTGTGAAAATCAAAAGGCTGAGAGACTGACAGTTAATGGCAACACTTATAATCGTCATCACCGAGCGCAGAAAAGCATCAGGGTGATGTACCGGCGCACGCTAATGGAACCGTCAGCAGATGGTCTCCAACCACATGAGGTGTCACTGCTCTCAGCCAAGAGCAGATACTGTATCTGAGGCTGCAGCCACCCTGACTCACCAACTCTGGGCAGATGAAGTCAAGGAAGAAGAAAATAGCCTGGATGGAAAAGTGTCTTTGTGCTGCGTCAGCAGATGGTGAGGTCAGAGTTTGACGTTAACAGGATGAATCCATGGCCCCGATCCGCCTTGTGTCCACAGCCCACATCTAGTGATATTGGTATAATGGTGCGGGGAATGTTTTCTTGGCAGACCTCAGCTGGAGCCCAGTACCAACCAATCACCATCTGGATGAAGCCAGAGTACATCTGAGTATTGTTGCTGACTATGTGAATCCTGCCACGGCCTCAGTTTACCATCTTCTAATGGCTTCTTCCAGCGCAAAGTTCAAAGTATCTATTGACTCATTCCAAATATAACAGTGTCATCTCCTCTCACCAGACCGGAAATCAATGAAAGCCCTCTGAGGTGTGACAGAACTGCAGCTCCACAGTTTTAATGTGCAGTTGTAAGTGGCTTCATGGTGTTCACGATATGTTTACATACAAAAACTGAGCCTGTAACTGCATAAATAGACACAATTCAAGCAGTTTCAAACACTGATGTGGAGAAGGCGGGTGGGTGGGTGGGTCGGGGGGGGGCGCGGTGTCTTGTCTGACACAACAAAAACAGTAGCACCTCATCTCTGTCAGGCCTCTGAATCTGCAGCAGCTTCTGCAGCAAGAAAATACTTCACACACCGGATTCACCACACGACTGTGCCGGGTTATTGTTTGGAATAGTGTGACCCAAAAACAGAAATGCACTTTGTAGAAGGTCTGTTTGTACTCTCCTCTTCGCCTCTGTCCGCCTGTTGTGTACTCACACGAGTATTTTTGTCACAGGATCATCAGTTTCTCGCACTCAACGGAAACTAGGTCAACAAAAAGTACATTTAGTCTGTGGAATTATGGAAAAGCTGTCATTTTCCTGCCAGCCAGTTGCAACCAGTGGATCCATGAGTCCATCAATCAATCAATACGTCCATCTGTTTGTCCATCTCTCTTAACTCTTCGGAACCTATAGAAGCTGCTCCCTCTGTGGCACTCGGAGACACCAGAGGTTGCACAAGCCTTTTCATCTTTAAAGAGAATGACAGAACAATAAATAACAATAAAAAAATAAAGAGTTGACTCGAAATCACGAATCTGAAATTCAAATGATCCATGAGAGCATGACAAAAGTGTGAACACTATTTTTGCCTGTGGGTCCCGTTAAACCCTACGCACTGCACCTTTAACTAAACCTAGAGAAAGCCTCATAGTTCCCGAATTTCCTGGGTTTTCATTTGTAAATCTGTAGCTAATTTAAATAATCAAACTGTCAACCCTCACCCTGCACCCTGTACAGAGACGTGTGTCGCAGACAGCAGGCGTCCGCTCAGACGGCAGCTCATTCACGGTGACAGCCCGTGTGCGCAGGAAGTCTGTTTTCAAGCTGAATGTCATCATCAGCCAACTCTCCACAATGATGTCCCTGTGAATCTGCCTCAGGAATGTCAAGTATAAATATTTCAGTATTGTACGCGACCACTCAAAGTACGTATACACTGTACCACCTCTGCTCGGCTCCCAAACGCCCCAAAGTATTTTCCTCTCTCGTCTCAGTAGAATATGCAGGTTGAAAGGTGATTATTTCTCCTCCCTCCCTCTCTCCCTCCTCTGCTTTCCCATGATGGCGTCAATCTAGACGATCATCGCTGCGGATGACTTCAGCTGCAGCAGGCTGCATTTGTTTTGAGTGGGTTGACCTGTTTTTTATTAATTGACCATAAAACAAAGGAACTTGCTTTTCTTCTCTGTGACAGACACTTGGTTGTATTGATCCTTTATCTTCGATATGATTAGCATTTGTATCTAAGTCATTTTCACTGTGTGCAATGACTTACAGAAATGAATCTTTCCCTCTCTCCTTACTGCGTAAATTCACGGGGACATTATTTAGTGATGTGTAGATAAATACATGAATAATAATTTAAAAAAGATATTACATACTGTATATATCAATATGGTATATAATACAAATACAGTAGGACATGGCTCTAAGGACATTGGTGCCTGGTTGGCCCTTTTGAGAAGGAAGGACCGAGGGAAGTTGTTGTTAAGTAGATAGATAGGAAGGTGGGTACGAAAAGGTAGGTAGATAAGTAGGAAGCAAGGAAGGTGGGTAGATGGGTGGATAGGTAGGAAGGTAGGAAGGATGTTAGGTAGGTAGGGTAGGGAGGTAAAGGGCGATGAGCCTCCATTTCTCATCATAAATCTGGAAGAACGACGAGGAGGAGGGGAAACAAAGGGACATTTTAAGAGAGGAAAAGAAAGAGCCAGTCTGTGTGTGGATAACCTCTGCTGAATTCCTCTTCATTTCTTTTTGTGCTCTGTCCCAGAATGAGATGGAGGCAAACAATGTTAAGCATACCAATTTTATTCTGAGAAGTGATAATACTATACTTTCCGTTTTATTTATTTTTTTTCGCTTCTTAATCCACACAGACTCCAGTGACACCAAATTAGTTAATCACTCTCTCCCCGCGGAGTCAACATGCTCATTAATACACTGAGTGGATTGTGGAGGTGACAGTCTATTGTCTCTCTGTGGGATTGTGCCAACACCTCGCTCTCAGTGCACATCACCTCTAACCCTGCAAACACCCCGTGTTTGTACAATACACCCGCATCGTTCACATTTCAATCAACGCTGTAATTCTTCACCCACGGATCAAATAGGGAAATAATTGGAACTTGACACCTTTCATGCCGGGTTGAAAATCCCGGGCTCTACTCATGCACAACTCGCTGGGGCACAAACGGATCCTAACCCATAAATATGAAAAACTATTTATGAAAAACATGATGTTCCCTGCACGTTGTAACAAAACAGTTGGGTGGAAGCAAATCCCAGCACACGCAGAGTGTAGTGGAGCACCGGCCGTCCCTGGGTCTCCCTGCGGGCCGACGCCCTCACTTACCACCGCACCAACCATCACTGCTGGTTAACACATGCAAAGAACTGAAGGGGGACGGAGCTTTAACCTTGTAAACCCTCCGCTGCATGTATGCATCTCATCTCACACACACATACACACACACACACACACTGCTGCCTCACAGGTACTCATGTGATGCATGTGAAAACAAACTTGTTTTCTCTCTCTCTTTCACACACACACACACACACACTCTCACACACAAGGACACACGTGTCAGCCTCCATAATCACAAATTTCATTTCCCTGCCTGTTGCGTGGTAAGGAGAGGCAGAGAGGTGGGCTGAGGGGAGGTTATTATCCCGCCGCCCTCTCACCATGAGCTCCTCATTGGGATGAGTGTTAGTCTGGCAGGAATTGAGTGTGTGTGTGTGTGTGTGTGTGTGTGTGTGTAAATGTGTGTGTGTGTGCAGTAGTCCCTGTGTGTGGGTGGTCTTGTTAGATGCAAGGAAAGGTAATCCATAAAGTCTATCTCTCTCCAGGTTACACTTTTCTCATCCCTTGTTTTTCCACCCCCCCCTCCCCCTCCTCCTCCTCCTCCTCCTCCTCCTCTCTGTCCGCAATTTCTTCGGTTATTGGTGAAATGGCCTTTTACTGCAATCATATCACAGAGCATGTCACGGCCTAG
>JAFBJT010112440.1:37450-53337 GCA_016785325.1 Chascanopsetta lugubris
GCACCAGTGAACAAACTGACCCACGAGGGGGGAAAAATGTGTAAATAAAGCGACCACTACCCCCAGAACGAGGCGTTACCCCGGCGAGTTTTTTCGATCAATCACAGGGGACAGTGGCTTCTTTTGATAAAAAGCCCAAATTGTCATTGGGCAGATGTAATCATGTGACACGGGCTAATTCCAACCGTGTCCCCGTGAAGGCGATAGTTTATGTCGTAGAGGTCTGCGTGGAGCAGACCAGGTCCACTTTGGCGCTGTATGGAAAATAAACGGCGGCTTCTTCTTCATCATCATTATCACCCTTATTATTATGATTAGTACCATTATTACGACGACGACTACTACTGCTACTGCTGCTGCTGCTGCTGCTGCTGCTGCTTCCGTGGCCCCCCGACGTCCGCCGGCGCACTGAGGAGGAGGAGATGAATTACGGATTTGGGCGAGAGAGTGGTTTCATCAACAGCCGGCCGTCGCTCGCTGAGTGCCTGACATCTCTCACTAACCCTGTCGGTGATGCATTTCAAAGTTCATCAATCAAGAGTCCGGCGCTTTCACGGTCGACACTGATTCCTCCTCCTCCTCCTCCTCCTCCTCCTCCTCCTTCCTCTCCTCTTCTGCCCTTTGAGCGCGCCATCACCGGCCTGAGCGCGGGCATCCACCCACGCCACAGCCGCGCCACGCAGCAGCAGCAGCAGCAGCAGCAGCAGCAGCTGGAGCAGCGGGGCTGCAGCCCTCTGCGCGCCGCATCCCTGCCCCCGGAGTATCCGTGGATGAAGGAGAAGAAGAGCATCAAGAGGAACCAGGCTGCTGCTGCCACTGCCGCTGCTGCTGCTGCTGCCACCACGGGGACCAGCGACTCATCTCCCCTCTACTTCTCACCCCAAGGCAAGGCACACCATGATTAATAACCTCCGCGTAAACAGACTCTCCTTGTCCGAGGGATTTCCCCGCGTCGCACTCGGGGCGCTGGCTGCGTGAGCGCGGGCCCCCCGCGCAACGTGGGCGTCCCTCGCATGCACGCCGCTCTACGGGCTTTTGATTTAAGCATGCTTAATCTCATCAAAGTAACGCACTGGCTTGTGATGCAGTGTACGAGCGTTAATGCCTGACAGTAATGGAGAGTGATAGATTATTCCTACACGGGCCAGCAGCTGGCATGTTCATTAATCTTCCCCCTCCGTCCTGTCCTGTCCACGCAGACCCATCATATTCTGCCTGGGGACCATAAATCTCCCCCCCCCCCCCCCCCCCCCCCCAACCCCCAGCCACCACCAAGTGCCGCCACCACCGCCGCCGCCGCCGCTGCTGCTGCTGCTGCTGCTGCTGCTGCGGCAGCAGCTCTGCCTCTGCTGCAACTTTCACCCACTCGTGTTGGTTGTTTTCACGTGTGATCCCCTGGCTTTGTAAAAAAACAAAAAACAACAAAACAACAAAAAACAAAAAAACAAACAACAACACATGATATTGTTTATTCCAGGTTCTCCGGAGGTGGCAGAGGGAGGTGGCGGGCCCGCCGGAGCATCCCGGAGGCTGAGGACAGCCTACACCAACACCCAGCTGCTGGAGCTGGAGAAGGAGTTCCACTTCAACAAGTACCTCTGCAGACCCCGGAGGGTGGAGATAGCGGCGCTGCTGGATTTAACCGAGAAGCAGGTGAAGGTGTGGTTCCAGAACCGGAGGATGAAGCACAAGAGGCAGACGCACTGCAAGGAGAACCGGGACAGCGAGGGCACGTACGCCGGCATGGTGGAGGAGGAGGACGGGCCGGAGGAGGACGAGGAGCCGGACACGGCCGCGGCGGTGGAGGCGGAGACGGGCGGAGCAGGAGGGTCCCTCCTGGGCAGGGAGAGGTATTTCTCCCACAACCCACTCGTGACTTCCCACCAGTGTCAGAGTGGGAACAATGGGGACAGTCCGGGCTCCACGGTTGCGCAATTGAACGGCGACGAGAAAAATCTGAAACATTTCCCACTCGTGGCCCCCACTGCTCCGATATGCGCGTCCACAATGGGCCCGGACAATGACGGGGCCCCGGGCCTGGACGTCCCTTTGCAGGATTTCCACGTTTTCTCGTCCTCCTCCTCCTTCTCTCCCACTTTGTCAGATTCCACGCAAAGTCCCCTGCCTTTATCCTCCGACACGTTTGACCTCTTCTCTGAAACTCTCACAACAATCGACCTGCAAAACCTGAGTTATTAAAATTGTTGTTTTGATCGATATCATTATTAGTTTCCTTCAGGCACCACGTGTGCTCTGTCACGTTCGGCCTCATGGGGCCCAATATTTAATATGCCCCATTAAGAAGGTAAGTCCAAGCAAAAACATAGCACAGCTACTTTGCCTTTAGCCGTTTGTTCCACGAGGCCGATATTATAGAAGACATTTATACATTTATTTTTATATGGATCCCAAATATATCTGAGCAGAATATTATTCTTCAAATAAAATCTTACACGGATCAGCTGCGTAAATGTCTCATTTCCCATGGCTGAGGATACTGCTCTTTGCATAAAATGAAAACAAGCGTTTTAGAGGGATATCTACGTCATTAAATGTAATCACAAACTACAGAATATTTGTTTTATTTGGCGACAAAGTAACGTGTAAATTAAGGAGCAATATTGATTTTATTTTTGCCCAATTAAATGCACTAAACACAGCACTTTAAAATGAAAAAAAAAATCTATGCAATAATCATGAAATGTTGATAATATCGTGCATATCTGTTTGCATAAAATGTATAAGGGATTAAAAAACATGGCGGATTAGTTCTCTGGCGTTTTCTTCAGACATGGGTGTGAATTGAGAGATTGATCGTCGACATGTTGAAACGCCTCCACCAAAAAAAAAAAAAAAAAGAAGGAAAACAAACCCTGAACATTTCCAGTGAGAATTGACTGCTGTGAGTCCCAGGCCAAAAGCTACGACTTTTCTTGGCTCTCAAATTAAATTTTATTGCCTATAAAACTCACAGCACTGAGGGTGCTTGTTTATAGCCTGATCCACCATGTCATACACTCGCTTTGAATAAAGCAAAGCGCCGTGCACCGTCATTGTGGTGCTTGTTTACGATTTAAAAACGATTTATTCTCAATCAAAGGAGGTATGTTTTCTACGTTCAAATGGAAGTGAATAATATTCTACAGGAATTTGTAGATAAAACACACAATTTGACGAATTCCAGTCAAATGAAATAAGCCTTTTATTCTATTGATTTACATTACATTGAAATTAAATGTAAGGGTTTTTTGCTTTTTTTGCATCCAACAATTCCACCTCTGTCTCAGTCTCATTCCAAGGGAATTATTCATACAGACTATAGTTGAATCACCAGAGGCTCCATTTCCATATGCAGCAGCCTGGTCTCATTATTTTTTAAACACAGTGAAATGACTATGGGGAGGTTTGAGGGAGATTCTGGGCGAAAAGCTGCATGAGGCAGTAAATTGCTCCTGGACTGTGGCGCTTTAATAATCGAAGCGATCAATAATCCTGCAGGATTCACGCAGAGCCTGTGTCTATGTGTGTCTGATGCTCTCAGGACTGAGTGGTTGGTGCTCGCAGCCCCACACAGCAATAATTAAAAGGTGGAGCGAGGTGGTGAGCTGCTGCCATTCCTAGTGAGATGTGGTTTTAAGTGAAGCCTAATTGTGCACCAATTGAAAACAAGGGCTGAGTGGGCTAATTCCAGAAAACCCAAGAGGCAGAGGACTCGTCAGATTGGGTTTGGAGGTGCAGAGGCTGAGCCGTGTTGTTTTTTTGCGTGTGGAATTTTCAGACCACACAGCGTCAGAGAGGGAACCCAGACACAAATCAAAATCTGCTTCTATACACTTATTATTTCAAATCTCGACACAGTTTGGCCATTAATTTGTTCACTGTCACCGGAATGGCAGAATAAATCAAACCTCTGCTGCGATATTCTCCACAGACTCCCTGTCTTAACTGCATTATGAGTTAATTTATGCATTTTTGTGTGTAATGTGTTAGCCAGTAAATGAGGAGGAGGGGGGGGGGGGGGGTGCGGGGGGGGTTGAGTAGGGGGGGGGTTCGGTGCAGTTTGAATGTAGATCTCAACAAAGTGGAAATGAGAGTGAGGAAAGAAGAGAGAGCAGCCACTGAGTAGAGTTTGTGAGACGACTGGCAAGAAGACGAAGCTTTATGGGAAACCAGATCCAACTCTGTGCCAGGAGAGCCCTCCCTCTGTGCTGACACACACACACACACACACACACGGGTCAAAGGTCGAGCTGGCTCTCCTCTCCTCTCCAAACTGGGAGGAACTGCTGCCGGGTCAGGAGGGGGTCAGGTTTTGAATGACCACAGAGAGTTTGAGGCTCATGAAGAATGTGGCTGCCTGAGACTACTCTGAACAGGAAGTGATGTCATAACATGAAATACATATTCATCTATGGCCTTAAATAGAAAAAAAAACCTATGAGGATTGGCAAGGATGAAGATGGACATGAGAATAGCCTCAGGATATACTATAGTGCTTCAGATTTATTTTTGGTTTTATCCTGACAATATTTTATTGGTAAATAAACAAAATGGACTAGTGCGGCTTCTTTTTTTGTCAGATGATGTCAAATATTTTTGGATCCCCGTCATCAAAACATTCATATTTCTCCTATTCTGAGACAAAGACAATACTGCATATTTCTTCCCAAAACTGTAGTACAGAAACAGAAATGGATAAAGTGGTATGGTGTCAAGGATGTGTGTGTGTGTGTGTGTGTGTGTGTCCACCTCCTGCAGCTACAGACTGAAGCTGCTCTCTCCAGAGCCGCTCTGACGTCTCTCGTCTCACATCTCCACAACAACAGGCTGACACAGTTCAAAGCCGGGCTCGGTCTTTAAGGCAGGATTGCGTGTTCGCTCCTGTCAGAGGAAAACAAATGAGTTGAGCGACAACTTTATAAACAATATGACAAATCACACAGGCAGCTCTGTGTGGGTACGGGAGGAGGAGCAGGATCATAACAAGTGAGGGAAGTATTTCAAGCATATAGACGCAGAGTGGCCTGGAAGTGAAAATGATGATAAAACACAACAGTGACACACAACTGAAAATAAAAGACACAACAGCAGCGACTGTGGAAGCTACTGTGACAAATAAGAACACGTAAAGAAGAAAAACACAACTGAATGGGAAAAGACAACAAGTCACAAAAGACAGAAAACAGACAAATGAGAAAAGACAACATGAAGGGAACACAGCAGCATGAAAACACAATGGCAAGAGGCCACAAATAATGAAACACAACAGCAAGAAAACATAAAAAAACACGAGAGAAAATTCATAAGCAGGTTGTGAAACACAAACGGCACAACACAAAACGTAAGACTCAAAAAACAATATGGGGGGAGAAAACGCAACAGAAACAAGAAAACACAGCAGTAACACCGTGAATAAGAAAACAACAGATAAGAAAACATAGCAGCAACAGAAAACTGCGACAAATAAAAACAACGAGTCACAAAACACGACAGAATGATGTTAAACAATCTGAAAGAAAACAGCAAAGCAGTAGTCACCTCCTCTCAGCCGTTAACTTCCTGGTTCAAAGACAGACAAGTGCGCCCGTCCAATCAGCGACGAGCTTCTACAAAAAAGGCCCCGCCTTTTTTTTTTTTTTTTAATTCAACACCAATTTATTCGGGGATTTTCTGTGTTTTATTCGTGTTACCATTACATTTTATGACGTCTGTGCGCGGTGTATCAGATTAAATGAACATCTGTGTTTCGCATTAACGATAAAACTTGAAACCCTGAGACTTGTGTTTTGGTTCCAGCTCAGACTGTGAAACATATCCTGGCACAGGCCGCACCTCCACGGCACTTTGATATAATCACATTTTCATCTATTAATAATGCCTGTTTAGATTTACAGTGTTGACATATTCATAAACTTACATCACTGCGTGTGAACCGCGGCTCCTCCCAATGTGTCCACCGAGAAATATGATCCCGAATCAATCACAAACACGGGCATTGTGCTCTGACTTTACGAGTGTGTGTAAAGACCCCGTGCTCCATTAACGCATCAGAGGCCTGTCATCAGCGGTAATCCTGCACGTGCACGCGCGCTCGTGCATGTTAACGTATGCAAAGTGCTCATCTATTATTATTATTATTGTTATTGTCAAAAAATTACGATGATGATGATGATGATTGTTATTTTCATGATTATTCTAACAAACAACAACAACAACAACAACAACAACAATAATAATAATAATAATGATGATGATGATGATGATGATAATAATAATAATAATAATAATAATAATAATAATAATAATTCAAGTATATGTGCCTCATGGTGCAGTAGCAAAGTTGTGTGTTCACTGATGCAAATAATGACAAATTAACTTCCGTGTGTGAGTGAGTGAGGTCACTGTTGCTCTTACTTCCGTGTCACGGGGACATTTCCGGTGCTGGACTCTCACTCCATCGTTTCCTCCACACAGAAAAATGCGAGCGATTCCTGACGAGCTGACTTCGCTAATATCAGGTAATAAATGAGAGAGTTGTTGTTCATTTCCGGGTTTAACGTTAACATGTTTTCATTTTTGTGTTTATTGAAAGCTTCACCGCGTTTGTGAGACCGTTGTGTGAAAAAGAGGAAGCTGTGACTCAGTCTGAATGACTGTGTGTGTGTGTGTGAGAGAGTATCTAATGAAAAACACAGTTATCAGTTGATGTCACTAAACCTCGTAAACAGCTTCAAAATTCTTGCTCTGTGTGTTTAGTAGTGACGTGTAGTGGAGATAGTCAAAAATAATACTGGTCCAGTGATATCACCAGGGGTGGATGTAGGATTTATGTGACTCAGGGGTGCTGGGGGGGGGGGGGGGGGGGATAAAGGGGGGCATAATACACTACAATCTATCTATTATCCACTTCCTGGTCGGGGGGTAACAGCCAGGTGTCTCAGACATCCCTCTCCCTACTGTCACCCTGAGGTGTTCCCAGGTCAAATGGGATATATAGTCTCTCCACTGAGTTCAGGGTCCATACTGATAAAGCCCCAAAGGAGGACACCCGGGGGGGGGGGGGGGGCACCCAAGGGGGGGGGGGGGGGCATCCTAACTAAGCCCAGAAGAGCTCTTTTAGTGACTTGTTTTTGCATTGTGTTTTCCTTGGAGGCATCTGTGAAGGCTGGAACAGATCAAATAGCAACGTTTCTCTTTGGTCTCAGTTTCCTCTTTTCCATATCGGTTGAGTTCATTTGCATTTCCAGTCTAACTGCTCAATTCATGCACGATCCTGGCAAAGTCCCTCATTGTTTACAGTTTTCTCTGTAGCTTCGAGCAGATGTCCGTGTCAAAAGGCTTAGAAAATGAAAATTCTGATCACTTGGTGGTTTTAATTATTGTTAATGAGTAAATATAAAAGACTACTGCCTAGTTGTGAGATTTCAGCCAGAGGCAGTGTCCTCAGTGTCCACCGCAGATTGATAGTAGGGGTCAAATGAATGATTGTTTTCTTCCTTTAGATTTGGAACACTTCCTAAATGATGGGTTAAAAGGAGAAAGTTTAAGCAAGAAGGCAAAGGAGAAGAAAGATGCCTTCATCAGACGCATCAAAGAGGTCAAACTGAGGTATCTGGATTTTACCCTCCATGAAGTCTCACCTCATTTTTTGAATTTCAAACGTGTTGACAAACATGTCATTGTCTCTCCAACAGTTTCCCACATGAATTTAAGGACAAAGGTCAGTTGTTTTTTTCTTCATGAATCGTATATGTTCAGATCACTGATCCCAAACCCTATGGCCTGAACCATAGACCACATTTAAAGGCACAGTGTTTAGGATTTAGTGATATGTAGTCTTTGCTAAAAACATCATTCACAGACTCACAAGTCTCACACACTGCACCTTTAAAGTATATATGAATCTTTGATGAGTCTTTTATATTTTCATATGGTTTAGACTCACAGCCTGACCAAAACAAATCTCATATTTTTGATCATAACAATATTTCAATATTGAAGTATTATTGTGTAAATGAGAAGTAAACAGGGAGGGGGGGGGGTTCCTCCTCTAACAGCAGATAGGAAAACCCCTGTTGTACACTACAGCATCATTACCACACAGCTCTGTGTGCCCGCCCCAGTAGGTGGAGAGGACTCGGAGGAGGAGGAGGAAGTCGACAGCAACAACAGGGAGGGGGGGGGGGTTCCTCCTCTAACAGCAGATGGAAAACCCCTGTTGTACACTACAGCATCATTACCACACAGCTCTGTGTGCCCGCCCCAGTAGGTGGAGAGGACTCGGAGGAGGAGGAGGAAGTCGACAGCAACAACGACGGGGGCTCGCTGAAGTCGGAGCGCACCGACAAGGACGACGACGCCTGCGAAGGTAGAGGCCACGAGCACTTAGCGCCGGGCGTCCCCACGCGTCGACCCGCCAGCCGCTAACAAGCTGCGGATTAAAGCACTGGAAACTGCGCGCTGGCATGAAACCACACAAATCTTAGCATCTGCTGCTCGGCGAAAGTGACGTTGAGTGGCACAATGGAGGAAACATTCCAACTGTAACTTGGCAACATACTTGAGGAGCAATTTGGAGGCACTGCTGCCTCTCACCCCCGCCCCCTCTGACAGCTCCAGCATGCTTTATTACTCCCAGCCTCGGTCCGGAGGCTGAACATTACTGCCGTGGTTGTAGTGTGAGAAAAAACATTCCCCCCCATATACAGTAGCTTTAACCCTGTGTGCTCCATGATGCTGATCCATGCAGGAATTTTGTGTTTATGTTTTTGTTGGGGGGGAGTGTGTGTCTGTGTGTGTGTGTGTGTGGGGAGGGGGGGGGGCTGTTTTTTGTGTTAGAAACACAGTATCCGGGGGAATCCTTGTGAGATGGTGATTAGGGTCCGGGGCTTTATGGTCTGGAAGCAGCTGCATGTTTTATGGCTGCTCTTTCACACAAAGCAACTTTGACACAGCAGTTGAACATTTGCATTGAAGTTGCATGCTGCAGGGGGAATTTGCAGCGTGACCTCAGACTAGCGGCAAAACATTGCTCGGCCGAGCCTCCGTGACCTTTTGCTTTTCATTTCAACATCCGTCAAGCGAACACGCCACGGCGAAGTTAGCCGGAGACCCATCTGGTCAAGTTGAATGGTTTTTAAAAATGGATTTGATTTTCACTCTGACAAATGAAATGGGCTTTAAACGAACTCAAGAGAAATATGCTTTCTCGTGGCTGCGTGAACGTTTGGTGAGGATTCATTCATTTGACTCGCTTTCACCTCCTCTGCAGGATCTCAGCAGGCTCCTCCGGTGGCAGCCCAGGACCTGGTGTCCATCTTCAAAGCGGGATACCTGGAGAAACGCAGGAAGGGTGGGTACCTCCACCGAGCAGCTGAACAGTTAGTCCTTAGAGAAGAAATAGAACAGAGAAAATGAAGTGCTCTGACAACTTGAAGAATATGAATGCTATATGAAATCTAGGGAGAAAAATGGTGTGATCCAAAACCAGTGGAGTGTATTTTGTGTAATTCTGCTAAACGGTAGATGCACATCAGCTGCCGTCAGACATACTGTGACATCCCCCTGAGAGTTTTACCGTTGACCCACATGATATGCGTTAGAATGTAGATATGTAGGTCGGTTGCCCTGGGTAACCACCTTAGACCGTGTCCAAAAAAAGGAAATTCACACTGAGCTCGTGGACTTGTTTCTAATCGATTTAGGAGACTGTCAATTTTGACTTTTGTTGTTTCTGTGGATGCGTCCAAATGCTTCTAGTTGTTTCGTTGACGTCACCCGTCACCCCTATACATGTTCCTGTCGTGGTGAATGCATCCGACCCTCGCGCTGAATTCCACATATGAGAGAATTCAAACTCTAGACCCGCTTTTCTGCACATTTTGAAGAATTCATGTCTATATCCAGTCAAACAGACATGGCTGAAAACTGAACCTACCTGGTGAAGGTAAGAAGATACCACATGTTTTGGTGGGTGAGAGATTGATTTTGAAAGGAAGATGTCATCTTCACACTGACAGCAGCGTGCATCTGAAAGAACGATGCCGTGTTTTGACAGTCAGAGTCTCCGTCTTGGAGATCACATGACAAAACAACGCCTCGGATCCACAACCAAGTCCCTAAATACTTCAAAGGCACATGAAAGGAGAGGACCGAACGCCCGCACAGTGTTTTATGTGGTGTGATGCTCATTAATACAGCCAGTCCCACCAGCACTGATGTCACTGTTGGATCACCCCTCACAGATCACAGCTTCTTTGGCACAGAGTGGCAGAAGAGATGGTGCGCGCTCAGTCATCACACCTTCTACTACTACGGCAGCGAGAAAGGTATTTAATGACATACTTCGTTTTAATCGTTTCATCCCGGTTTTCATATTAATTAAGGAATCGCACACTGAGGAATTGAAATTGGTCTGTTGTCTTGTGTATTGAGGCCCAGTGTGTGAGATTGAGGTGTAATTATTTCCACTTCTATTCTCAGAAATTGAAAATAACACAATTCCAGGAATTCGTATTTTCATTGTCTCAAAATGAACCTTTTGTATTGAAATCAGGGGCAGGTCCTTTCTATGGAGGCGGCCATGTTGCTCCACCATGTTTTTACAGTAGCCCAGGATGAACAATGTTTGTGTGCTGATGCTATGTGTTTTTTTTATAAACACTGTGAAGTGACAAGTAAAGTAAGACAATAGTGTTATGATGGTGTCATCGTATTGGTTCATATTATGAAACTACATTTAAAGGTCTTATGTGCAGAATTTCTATTGACAATGTAGGAATATAAAATGATTACACTTTTTCAATGAAGGAGCCATCACAGAGATGTACAAATTGTTTAAATGATATTTACATCAGATGCAGGTCCTTTTCTATGGAGGCCGCCATATTGCACCACCCTGCTCTACAGTAGCTCAGAGAGGACAAACTAAACACGTTTGAGTTATAGGGCCACTGGAGGTTCTCCTACTTGTTTAGAAGGGAAGTGTGAGGGATTTTCAGCTGCCACGTGCAACCTCACCACTAGACATCACCAAATCCTACACACTGTACCTTTAATGGCCATGCCTTCATTTTTCAGACAAGCAGCAGAAGGGAGAATTCAGTATCGATGGCTACAACGTGAAAATGAACACCACTTTACGCAAAGACTCAAAGAAAGACTTCTGCTTCGAGATCTCCGCTCCAGACAAGCGAGTCTATCAGGTACGCTCGTCTCCCGCCGGTGACCCCCGGGAGTTGAAAACGCTTCTCCCCCAAATTGGAAAAAAACAGGCAGACTTGAGATGTGCCATGTTTGAGACGCGGCGAGCCACATGTTTGTCTGTGTGTGCGCTCGCACTTCATTAAATCCTTATTTATCCAAAAAGCCGCTCGTTCGTTTGACACTGCTGCCTTTGCGACCTGTCATGCATATTTTACAAGAGTCTAGGTGAGTGTTCCTAACATCCAGACTCCGCCATGCGGAACATTTTACTATGCATAAACTGCTGTATTATTTGCTTATGTTAATTAATATACGTAGAACTGCACATCGCCCTGACTGCCGTCTTCGTCTCTCGCGTCTTTCATCGCAGTTTTGTGCGTCATCGGCCAAAGAGGCGGAGGAGTGGGTGAAACAGATTGACTTTGTTTTGAGAGGTTTGGACCATTGATCATTTCAGTCACAGCATTTGTTCTTTCAAAAGTGAACGCAGTCGTCCAGATTTTGTATTAATCAAAGCGAAACGCTGTATTTTTTTGACCAGACATGTCGGGCATCATCCCCGAGGAGGACGAGGAGGAGCAGGAAACGTACGACGACATCGGACCCGTGGGCGACTCTGAGCCGATTGATGAAGACATCTATGAGGAGCTCCCAGGTCCGACCCCCTCACATTTTTTAAAATCACTGTTGTACTTTATCCTCTAATGAGACGGGGACAATCCTAAACTTTATGGCCCCCTCATCCGTCTGGTCTCTGCAGAGGAGGACATGCCCACTCCGCCCAAACCTCCTGTCACCGCAGAGCCAGCGAGTAAACCTGCTCCTCCTGCTCCAGGTAACGCAGCGCTCCGATCCGTCTCTGCTTTCAACACCGCATTTACACATGACACGTGAAATGATTTATATATTAGTATGTACGTCTGCACACGCAGTGAAGAAGATGTGACATTTAGGGGAAGTTCCCACATGTGAACCTGTGCGACTGCACAACGCTAGAGAATAACGTTCAACCCACTTGGACAACTTCCTTTTACCACATGTTGCACTTTTATTAGCAAATAACATCCTTTTTACAAGAGCCGATGAGTGAAAAAGTGCGTTTAGATGGTGAAAATATGTCTTTCTATTGTGTTCCAGTAAAACATTAAAGACACATTTGGAATTGACACTGACAATCGTTACAAAACAGGAAGTGAACACTT
The DNA here is from genome assembly GCA_016785325.1 of Chascanopsetta lugubris. Taxonomy (NCBI): domain Eukaryota; kingdom Metazoa; phylum Chordata; class Actinopteri; order Pleuronectiformes; family Bothidae; genus Chascanopsetta; species Chascanopsetta lugubris. The sequence continues at coordinate 49,858 of JAFBJT010112440.1, forward strand.
AAGAGTTTTAGTGTTTTCACCTCAGATCAATAAATCGAATGGTGGAAACACAAACAGACATTTAGTGACAAGCTGTGTGGGAGTCACTCTCCACTATCTCTCCACAGATCATATTCATATCTGTAGTGTTTTGTCTCTCCGAGTGTTCCAGACTCAGAGCTGATGTGCTCAGATGATTTGTCTTCGTCAAACCAAAACAAAAAGACTTTCAGAGGATAATTGAGAAAAGCATGAAATTCTCCCAAAGTAGAAACTTTAAAGAGGAACTGAAAGTATCAGTCAAACAATTCATCTGTAATTTTTATGACAGAATTTCCAGTCGACCAAATTGACTAATAGTTGCAGTTCTGTTGTCAAATGTAACTTTGTAAAGTAAACAATTAGATCATTGCTGAATGTGTTTCTCCATCTCCCTTATAATTTTATCCCCTAGTCATTTTACAGAACATTAAGATCAAAACATTTTTTTTAAACTCAACAGTCTCTATACACACTACTCACTTTGATATAATGTCACAGCAAATGACAGCACATCTTAGGCTTTTTATGTTGCCACAAAATGATTCACTATATGTGGTACAGAATGTTATCTATTAACTCTTCAAGAGATATTTGATCTAAATTCAATTTGTATTTGTTGTTTGCTTATATTTGTTTTTAGAATTGCGGCAAGTATAGTTACTATTTTAACATATCCACATTTCCTCCAGAGGACAGTGTCCACCAACAATATGTTTTTATTATATTTCTGTACACAGTTTATAACAATTATTCTATTTTGACCTATTTGCAGTAGGTGAGACATACAGACTGAAGCAGTGAAGCAGATACCCTCATTGTTTTGTCTCCACTCTCTGCCTCAGGCTCTCTGCTGCCACCTCTTGGCTGCACGCCTCATTAACAACCACTGAGCGTATATCTGACCTGTGGACATGCGAGCATCACCTCCGATAAAAACAAAGCACCTAATGTCTTTTTCCCACCGTGTCTCTGTGCAGTGGACAAGAGCACCGACTACCAGAACTACTTCCAGGGCCTGTGGGACTGTGCGGGGGACGAACCAGACGAGCTGTCCTTCAAACGAGGAGACGCCATCTACATCCTGAGCCGGGTAGGTTGAGACCACTGGTGAGAGGAGCACTGATTTGCCCCTGGCAGCGTGAAAAGCCAGGATGAAGTCAAACTTGAGCAAACATTCGAGGGGAGGACTTTCAGACAGACGGGTAGACGGACAGAAAGAGTCACAGATGGACAGACGGACCACCTGGTTATTTCCAGGCCCTGAGAGGAACTGGCTGTTCACACCCTTTACTGGCAGCGTTTGACCCGTTGCCTGGAGGTGGAGCGGCTGATGGTAAGAGTCAAGAGTCAGACCGGGCCGCTCTGCCTCCCTGGCTCTGTGACGGGGATTAGTCGTGTCACAACGGAAACTGTTTTAGTGTTGTTGGCGGAGGCCGGGGCCGAGCTGGCACACGGCGCCATTCCATCACTTCCATCTGGACTGTTTCACCACCACTGCTCTTCCTCCTGCTGCTGCCGCCGCTGCCATGCCAGACCTGGCCAGGCCAGGCAGCGAGCGGGTGAGCCCACACACACACACGCCTCCCAGACATGGCTCTCTCACCTCTCCAAATAGGAATGTGTGTTCTGTGGAAACCCAGGCGCAGCCCCGCAGCTCTATTCAGAGCAGGTGAGGACGTGTAGTGGACCAACACTTTCCACAGCCGCCTGGGCGTGGGGCGCCAGGTGTGGATGTTTGGTGGGGTGGCTCTTTACCTTTATTATGTAACCCGAACAGGGGAGCTTTTGTGCCGAGCCGGTTCTTGTGAAAGCCCTGTTGGATTTTCTTGTGATTGGTTTTAACAAGCTTGTTTTCCAGCATTACACAGAAAATAGGTGCAGCAATTATACAGTTGTACAGATTCCTGTGGTGTGCGCTTAAAAAAAAAAATGTGTTCCATGTAGGCTGCATATATTTCCTGTCTGCTTTGGTTTCTGAAGAGCATGGAGTCATCTGGGACAACAGAGCTATTTTCAAATTCAAGTCTGCCATCTAGTGGCCAAAGGACTCAATGACATGCCGTGGCTGGTGAGCTCCAGACAATTATTTATTTATAAACACATCAGTTATGATTGAAACTCGTGGTTCAGTGTCTCAATCAATCTCGCCAAAGGGACGGGGCTGCCACCACAAATTATTTCTCATCTAATTAATCGATTAATTCATTAATTTCCCAGTCCACAAAATCTGAGGAAATAGTGGGAAAAGCTCCCTAAAGTTCGCCAGAGCTTGAGAATGAATTTGTTGCGAGAAATTTCACCCAACAAATCTTTACATTGCAGAGGCAGGGGCAAGTATTTCAGTTTGACTCTTTTCCAACTTTTGCTTGATTAAGTGATTGATTAATTGATTCTGCACTAAAGGAAGGAAACAAATGCACAAAGCAGACGAGACCCGTCAATGCTCATTGGCCAAATGCCTGTTTATTACTCCTCCTCCTCCTCCTCCTCCTCTGTGTGTGTGTGTGTGTGTGTGTGTGTGTGTGTGTGTGTGTGTGTGTGTGTGTGTGTGTGTGCAAGAATCAAGTTGCTCTTTCACTCAGACTGGGAGTGCCATTAGCTGAAACCTTGGTGTTGGGGGTTGTGGCCCACAGCGAGGGCAATGACCATAAAACGTGTCTGGACTGCAGCAGCCAGCTGCAGCTAAAGTGGACAGCCAAGTAACCCCCCCCCCCCCCCCCCCCCCCCCCCCCCCCCCCCATCACCACCACCACTCCCCACACCTCCCCAGTTCGCCTTTCTCCCTCTCCCCCTGTGGCCCCCCCCTCCCCTCGCCTCCCCTCCCTTTCCCAATTCCACAGCCCAGAAATAGCTGCAGTGTTACAGCTGCGAGACCCCCCAGTCAGGACCTGGGTGTTGATTGTAGGGTCTGACTTGGGGGGTGGTGGGGGGGGGGGTGAGTGTGTTGCCCGGATATGCTGCCGCAGCACCCCACCCCACCCTCCCTCCCACCGCCACCTCCTGCCCCCCCACCCCTCCCTCAAGGTGCAAGTGACTGCACATAAAACTAATTGAGAAATGTAACATCTCACTTAGCCGAAGTGGCTGGATGGGTTGATAATGGGTGATGGGTTGATGTTGCCGCCGTTGCTCCCTCGTCTGCAGATCTCTGCTCAACTCATTGCTCTTTTTAACAATGCACGCTTGTAAATCCACACTTCAGGAGCCTTTCTGTGCTCCGCGTAATAAAATTACAGGACGGCGCTATCAGGCAGCTTAAGAGTATTTTTGTCATCGCGGTGTGTGGTGTCATTAGTCCTCAGCAGCTCTCTTTCTGTGTGTGTGTGTGTGTGTGTGTGTGTGTGTGTGTGTGTGTGTGTGCGTGCGTGTGAGTATGTGTGAGTGTTGTGTCCCACACTCGCTCGAGCATGAGTGATTTGTCAGGCAGGGCAACACAATGAAGTGTTGCTTTTTTCAAAG